>JARJDZ010004039.1:0-15922 GCA_030264555.1 Aleochara sp. GC000083 | reverse complement strand
TTTCGTCAAAATACACAAAATGCCCTTTGAATCACGAAAATCGAACCAGTAGTTTCGGAGATATGAAAATTTTTGAAAACTCGAGCGATTTTAAGAATTTCATTTCGTTTTTATCGCTGCAAACTTTTATTTACAACTTTTATTTCGAATGCGATTTCTGCTCTGCCCATTGCCAAAAGGGCATGAACCTATAGATTTTTGGAAAGTGCTCTTCAAGACCTACAATTTGGTTCCAAGTTTAGTTTTATTGGACCAACCGTTTAAAGTTGTACGCAGTTAAATGATCCAAAAAGCGCTTTTTTCAAATAGCTGTAACTTTTGTTCTAGTGGAGCCAGGAGGCCACTTTTTTGAGCTCTTCGTGAAAAATGCGATCTGTCTAGACCCTTTAAGCCTTAATCGGAGACACAGTGAAGCTAGGAGGCCAATAAAGGTTCCGGATATAAACTTTGCATTTTCAAGTGGCTTCTTTACAGTGACCCAAAAATCAAGCGTACTTTCTTAGTAGGCTACTGCAGATACGATTAATTTAATTCGGAATGCAACCGGAGACAAGCGCGCATGAAATCTCGTCCGCATGAGTAGCAACAATAAGCCACAAGCAGCGGAGCTGGTAGTAATAAATTTATATTCCTCTCGGTCGCCTGCTCTTTGAGCATCTCGGATGCGTGGTGCATGTTCGCATTTGTCCGGCATTACATGCGTGCACTTGCTTGCACGTTCCATATCAGATGATCGTTCGTATGTGAACTGCCAGCTCCGTTCCGCTTTCATTCGTTCGTGCGGGGCCCTTTGCTCCCGATATCATCTTAATAACACAACGCCATTCTCGGATGGCAATATCCACATAACACGGCGCAACAACGAACCTACCAAGCAAAGCAAAACATGAATAACAATTCGCGGCAATATCTGGTTCCTCTTCTACCTCAGTGTTTCTTTCCGAACAAGCAACAAGGTGCTCGATTTCGTTGCAACCATTAACAACATTGCAAACAACCAAATGCTATGACACTTGTCTGCAAACCGCGTCTCTTGCTAAAAACAAATAAATAAATACAGCTCAGTTGCATACAAAAACGGTTCAATCTTCCTTCCGAATTGAAACAAGAACAGTGAACGAGTGCACGTCGTGCATTTCTCATCGAATAAATAATCTGATTACAAACACAATCTAGGAAGATGAAGGCGAAAGAGAAAATAGATTGTTCGGCAACCAGTAATACCGGCGTTAGCAGCTGTGATCTTAACGCGAAAATTATCCATGAAAATCGCGGCTTACCGGGACGAACTTGGCACGTGCGGAAAGCTCTTGAAAAAATGTGCAATGCATGCCCTTTAGGCACTTTCAACGATAATCGCAAGCCGGTGATAATTGCACTTGAATATCAAATAACATGGTCATGCTGATGCGTTGATCATTTGTTACGAAAACTTCTCAGGCTTCTCGCGGTGCACGCGCATCTGGTTTTTCCACCCACACGAGATTCGTTTGAATAATGCATGTCGTACGTGCATTTGATAAGTATAATATAAGTAATCTGCAACGTTCAATTTCAATTTCTCCGAATTACTTTCGAGGTTATGCCATTCGACGCCACCGTATAAATAATCAATATCCTACAAACAAACGAGTCAGTATCGGAGTGATTGCACGTACTGCTATCATAATAAACGAAAGAATCAATCAACATTTGAACACGGAATTGTTTCAATTGACACAATCAATGCAAACAGAAGCAAACTCACCATAATATTCGTCCAAGCATCAATAACCTACGGTCGTTTCCATGGAGAGTAAACAATTCGTTCGATTTTGTCAGGCTTCGGTTACCATCAATTTTTCACACCGCAAACAATCGCATTTCGATGGCTAGTCCGATGTTTTCGAGGGACACTAGTGAAACACTACAACTACAAGACAAAATAAATCCTAGCGAGAACCTACTAAAGGAACACTACTACGATCTGACCGGCTGCAAGGATTGCAACGCAATGCGCGGAGTCAGTGAATGATCGAGGCAGAAGTGCTGCGTTCGAAGATTGCGTGCTAGATGGCGCATGGGAGGTGAACGTGAACGAAGAACTCCGATCAATCCCGATGGATGATTCTAGATGGCCGCATAATGCGCAAGCGCACGAAAGTTTTTGCCGCCTCCGCTTTTTCGCGCAATAAAATCGCTGATATTATGCTTCTACACCTATTGCAACACGATGCAATTTATGAACAGTTAGCACTTCCTACGTGAAAATCATAAAATTGCCTCATATCCGGTGCTTACACTTGCTTTTGATGTTGTTATGGTAGGGAGTAAACCATCACCTTACTCCCGCTCCCAACTCAAATAACCAACAATAAAGTTTCAATAAACAATAAAGATTGATTGGGGCGTCATGTAAACCTGTGACGTTCACGACATTTTTACGATATGTAAGCAACACATGTTTGATATCAATTTCCTACATTAATATATCATATCATGTCAATCACCTCTCATAAAATCAATACCCAATACCCAATCTCTCTTCGTTTGCCCTCACGATACTAATGCAATGAGTCGCAGATTTCGTTTAGAGCAGGAGTATCTAAGACAGTTGAAACAGGAGGGTGATGAAGAAGATGAGAAGGTGCGTCAACAGCAGCAGAAATTTACAGCCCCAATCTTATGGGCTTCTTTGAAATCGGGATTCCATATTGTGGACGTGGTCGAACGCGACTTTGACGAGGTTCTACAAATGGTCACTGAGCATTTTGTACCAAACGATGTGCTCTGCCGGAATTCAGACATCGAAGAGGACCCTGTGTCCATGAAGAGCATGATGGACCATGTCCTCTTCACTCTACGCGATACGACATCAATCAAGGCGGTGCATGTTGATGGTCTGTGCGTTGGCTCCTCATTTTGCTTCGTTTATGTTTAAACATCTTTTGTAGAAGATGGCAACGAGACAATGGCAGGTGCCCTGCTGTTGAGGGTCTCACGACAACAGGACCATGACAGGGTGTTTAGCCGGACGATTTTGCAAGAGGGCGAAGCAAGGAAGAAGTGCATTGCGATACAAACAGCGTTGAGTCGCAAAATCGACATCTTCAAGTTGTACAACTGCGAAGCGTTTTTGCGGTATTACATGGTCTGCATTAAAGATGAATTTCGCAAGCATGGTAAATCCTCAGACTACCTCAGGCTTCATACTGTATTTAGAACCCATGTTTCAGGATTGGGCTACCAATTAATGCGCATCGGAATGGAAGTAGCTAGATCTTTAGGTCTTCGAGTCTGCAGTGGCATTTTCAACACCTACAAGTTGCAACGTTTAGCAAAACGACTTGGATTCACAGTAAGGATACGTCATATCATATCTTTAGGAGCACCACTTATCAACAAAGTGATTGCAGTTGATCCAAGAAGTAAGCTACATCAACTGGCGCGACAGTGAGAACGAAATCATCTTCAGCGATCCCGGATCGGGCAACTACACGTGCGCCCTAATGGTCGCCGAAATTCCCACAGAACCCATCACGGACCCAAATGTCGTTACAAAGTTAGCGCCCGTGGAACAACGGGTCGTGGTTCAACCACGAACGCGCGCTGAGAAGAGGGCCAAACTGGCGAAGTCACAGACTTTTGACACCAATTCATCCAAACGCTCCTAAGCTGATTGTGAGAGATACTCGTTTACATACCGTAATTAAAATTGTATCAACTTATAGTTGAGTAAACATGGACGACCTTGAGTATGCTACTTTCACTCATAGTAGCTTATAGATAATCGCCCCACGAGTCTTATGATTATGACATTGTTGTTTATGTTGTTTACACGTTATGCGCGGCTGGCTGATTTATCTAATTGTTTTTTTAATTCCTTGTAGTTGAATGACAGCCTGAAACAACCATGGTACGCATGAATAAATTGCCTTGGTTTAACTAGCGTAATTTTGCACTGTTTAATACCTCTTGTTGAATATCAACTATTGTTTCCCCGTTAATAACAATTAGAACGACGCAGACACCATTATATCTTATCAATTGTTAATTTGATAATGGGATGACTTAGGACAACAAGGTAGCAATGTTGAAGGCATCAAAATGCGTTCGTACTTGAAGTTGTATCACGACAAACAAGTTTAACACTGCGTGGATCTCACTTGCGCACTTCGCTTCTATCATATCTCCTGCTCAAAGACCCAATATTCATTTAAATAATGTATAAAATCGTTATACACGCTGCTCAGCCGAGTCATTTACACCAAACCAATTCGAACGAAATGGTCGGTCGTACCATATCCACGCGTTCTGCACGCGTTTCCGAGTTCCTAATGTTATTAGTTGTACTAGTTGTTAGTTTACTATGTGTTCAATTTGCATCTGCCCACAGCGATGATTTAGTTGTTAAGACGAATAATGGACGTGTTCGCGGTACGGAAATGCAGTCGAAGAAGGGTCGCCAAATTGATGGTTTCCTCAGCATCCCGTATGCCGAACCGCCAGTGGGCGATCTCAGATTTAAAGTAAGGATCTTTTATGTTTCGTTATCACTTTTGCGAATTGTAACATACAAATGACGAGGATAAATTAGGAAAAACTTGTTTCATTGCAATGCTGGATGACCTACACTAGATTCGTGATGTTACATTCAGTAATTTTGTGTTAACGATATAAACAAGTTTTATTATTGATTGAATTCAAATTGAATCCAAGGTGAACATGAGCATTTACGTTAGAACTATCATCGATTTGTATGATTTGCTGTGAAACATTTTCAATGAGCTGAATCGTTACGGGAGTAAAATAGCACGATACTCCCATCAGTGGGCGCGAGGCTTTACTTTACTTTACTCCCTCATGTATAGTTCGCCCGATACGACTTGGTTTTTATGACCATCCTTTGACCCCGGGAATAAAGTGCTATTTTATTCCCTCCATGCTTATATCGGCGTACGACTGTATATCACCAATTGACATGTTCAAACCACGCAATTTTTTTGAGGTTACCTCTTCAACAGTTTAGCCTGAATGTAATTGATGAATGTAGGTGAACAAATATCGCGTAATATGACGTTATCTTATAATTATTTATTGTTGGAGCCTTCACTATAGGTTTGAGGACCTTGATATAGTGCATATTTGGAAACCATGCACCATGGTGCATGCTGCATGTTCTCATAGCAGTAAACGATTAATTCATTTCCATTAGTAATGGGTGAACAAACATTTCAGTTGGATATGAATTCATATGTAAATTGTCGTTTGGTTTTTACCAAATTAAAATGTTCTGTGATTTGTCCTGATAAAATGATAACCTCCACATTAGCCAGATCATTGACACTATAATCTTAATTTCGAATACTCATTCCTCAAAACAATTATGTAAGTGATAAGGTATCACAGTAGGACCAAAATAAACAATTTGAATCTGAACGACGCTAAATATGTAATTTACTAATTTCAGCCACCAGTGGCTTATCACACATGGGATGATATCCTAGATGCAACCCAGCAGCATGGAGTCTGCCCCCAACGCAATATCTACACGCGTAGTAACATTCTCGAAGGCGATGAAGACTGCCTTTACCTCAATGTCTACCGACCACACAAACCCAAAACGAATAAACCACTACCAGTCATGTTTTTCATACATGGAGGTGGTTGGTTATCATGTGCTGGAAACACACAATACTATGGTCCTGAAATCCTTCTCGAGAAGGATGTTATCCTAGTGATCCCCAACTACCGGTTGGGAGCTCTAGGGTTCCTCAGCACAGGTGACATGGTGGTCCCTGGTAACAATGGTTTGAAAGATATGGTTTTGGCTTTGAAGTGGACACAAGATAATGTTGCTCATTTTGGTGGTGACCCAAAGTCAGTGACCATCTTTGGCGAATCTGCAGGAGGTGCCAGCGTGCATTTATTCCTCATGTCACCACTGACCAAGGGACTGTTCCATCGTGGGATTTCGCAAAGTGGAACGGGTTTATGTTTATGGGCATTTGGTCATGAACACCATGGCAGGGAGCAGGCTCAGAAATTGGGACAAGTTCTCAAATGTCCAAACGTGGAGGATTCCCAGGCGTTAATTGATTGCTTAAAAACGAAAGATGCCCTGGAGATTGCGGGAATGGACGAGGAGTTTATGGTTTGTATCTTTCTTAAAAACAATTCAAACTTGCACGATATTTGTTTCAAATTGAGCTTGCCACGCCATCTAGAATTAATGTACTCAAACTCGAAGCTACAGTCGGTAAAACAGTGAACCAAAAACCCACAGTCCATTATTTCACATATGAAAACTAAAATTGTTTTAAACATTTTAGCTATGGGACAAAGACCCAATGATTCCATTTAGACCAACCAAAGAACCAGAACATGAGGGAGCATTTATAACAGACTTTCCGGCTAATTTAGTCAAAGCAGGAAAAGTCCATAATGTTCCATGGATGAATGGTATCAATAAAGACGATGGAGCCCTCAGAGCTGCAGGTAATAATTTGCAAGGTACTAAGCTTCATTTAAAACCACTCAAAACTTAATTTTTAGCCATTTATGGAGTATCTGGTTTGTTTGACCAATTAAAAGAGAATTTTGAATACAACATGGCTGTATCCATACAATACCACCAGTTGGCTGATGATCCAGTAGCAATCTCAAAGAAAATCAAAGAATTTTATTTCCCCAATGGCTTGAATCGCAATGAGTCTAAACAGGGGGTTGTAGATGTAAGACTTTGCTAATCTCCAATTTATCAAAGTGATTAATATGAAAATGATTTTAGTTGTATACTGATGGTTGGTTCCACCATGGTGTTGATCTGGGCACCTACTTGCACAAAAAACATGTCCCACACATTCCCGTTTACTACTATGAATTCGGGCATCGCGGCATCGCCAGCTTCAGCAACATTTTCGGCGATCCCGTTAACGATTACGGAGTCTGCCATGCGGATGAGCTGCAGTATTTGTTCCCTGTCGGCGATGGGCTCTTCCCTGATAAGATTAAAGATGCGAAGGATCTTCGAGTTACTGACGCCCTTACACAACTATGGGTGAATTTCGCTCGGAATGGGTGAGTGCAATACATTCCGCTGCATTGCAAGACCTGGTAGCTTAATTGTGACAAATTTCCAGCAACCCCACATCGCAAAATGATGATGGTACTGACAATGACGAGTTTACATTCGAAACCATATGGGAGCCAGTGGAGAACAGTGAACGCATGAATTATTACTATATTGGGGGAGACGCTGCGCACGAATTGCGAAATGAAGACGGATTGTTCATCGAGCGGGCGAAGTTCTGGAGGGAGCTGCCAATAAGGCCAGAAACATACAAGCAACGGCTGCAGAAACGTTCAACTATCAAGCAGGAATTGTGAATTGAGTCGTTAAACACACCCGCGTTTTTTGAGCAGGCCTAATGAATCCACAAAACTTGTCGTTATGGTACATTTAAAAGTTAAAATTTTGCGCTGTACAAAGAGTTTATATCTTAGATTGTTTCTAAATTGTTTTTGGACTTGTATAGCTATTTAATGATGAGAAAAGCAAGTGGAAATCATTATACTTTTGTATACTATAATAGTAATGAAAATTTGTATAAAGTCTGCGTGAAGATCAAATGCATTAAAGTTTAAGATGATATTCCTTTATGGAGTAATTTCAATAATATGTTGAGTTGAATTTGAATTGTTGATTGAAATGTGGCATAGCCAAGTTGATTACCGTGTGTCAACGGCCCGAAACTTAAAGAATTGTTCTTAATATCCATAGCTTTTCCGATTTTATAGTATTAAAGTAATCGTGTATGAAATTGAAATTCAGCTTTATAAATGAACGAATTTTTGCATTCCAAACGTGTAAAAAAACATGGCAAACAAAGTTTTCGTACTTCTGCTGCTCGTTTGTAGTCTACAAATATGCATTGCATTCTATCTGAAAAGGCACATGCCACGTCATTTCATGAGCAGACAAGAAGTAGATATCGATGAATCTTATGAGAAGTTTCTAGGTACGAACTCAAACTTTACAATAATTAGCGATAAGATTCCGTGGTAAAATTGTAACACATTTTTGTCTCTTCAGAGCATCAGAAGCAAAGAACGGAAAGTGAGGAAGCCTTCATTAATTATATCGTCGATACATTTTTCGTACCGCCGGAAGAACAGCCGCTTATATTACTTAGATCACTCTACTAACTGGCTAAATTTGTAATAGATGCCAACTTTCCTAATAAGATAAAATTTCTCAAACAAAACTAACACAATTTTGAATTTTAATTCAATAATCAACTGTACAATTTCCTAGTATTCAGAAACTAATTCGATAAGCTGACTATATGAAAAAACATAATTTTAGTGTGGGGGGCGTAGCTCAGATGGTAGAGCGCTCGCTTAGCATGCGAGAGGTACCGGGATCGATACCCGGCGCCTCCAAAATTATTAAACTTTTGAAATTTCCAGAGTTTTTTGTTTAAAACAAACAATTCCATGGACATCATTTTATCACATCGAATGCAAAAATGTGAATAGGCCCGAATCGAAATGATGCAGTGCAAAATTTCGGCGTGCACCGTTAACAACTGAATAAAACGAATCAAATTCGGAATGGAGCGTGCAAAACAATCCGAGAGAAATTAAAAAGGCAAACATGTAAGTAAAAGTCCTCAACAATTTGTTGTTATTTATCCGACACAACGTGGTAAGATATCATTGTGCTAATATTATCCAGAAACGTGAAATTGTTCGGTATGAACCTTACAATGAAAAATAATTGCATTTATGTGTTGCCTTCATGATGACCGTGCTCATTTTTGCCCACAGGATGAGCCAAAATAAAAAAGTGGGCGACGCTTTGTCCACTACAACGAAACTACGAAGAAACCTGCCGCAAATTATCGCTGTGGGCATCAAGAATGTGATGCTCATTGCCATTGGGATGGCTCTCGGCTTCCCGACAGTGTTAATTGGGGACCTGGAGGACTCCACCGAGGACTTTCAACTTACCCAGGAACAATTATCATGGATAGGTAGGAAACCAAGTGTTATATGTGAGCGGGATTCCAATTAGTTCAAATTGCGGTCAACAATTTTAGGTGCAATTAATCTGATATTCGTCCCATTGGGCTGCTTATTTTCGGGACCGTACTCCGAGAAATTTGGACGACGTCGTGGCATGCAAATTGCAAACGTGCCACTAGCATGTGTATGGTTGCTTTTCCACTATTCAACATCAGTGTATCATCTGTATGCTGGACTTGCAATCATTGGACTACTTCTTGGAGTCGTTGAAGCACCCGTAAATATTAATTAATGAAGTACTTATTTAGCGCACTAAAACAGAAATATTTAATCATGTATCTTTTAGGTCGTTACCTACGTGACGGAGGTGACCACTCCGAATCTCCGTGGGATTTTGTTCTCTGCAAGCACCATGTTTACAATTTTGGGCACCTTGTGCTCATTCTTCTTGGGAAGCATCTACTACTGGAGGAGCATCGCCCAGATCTGCTTCTTCCTACCATTGATCTGTATAAATTTGCTGTTCCTCATCCCAGAATCTCCGTTGTGGTTGATCAAGCAGCATCGCCACGAAGAGGCTCTAACTGCACTAGCTTGGCTGCGCGGCTGGGTCGACGTGGACGACGTCCACGCAGAGTACTCAGCGCTCCATGCTTCCTTGCACAACGCCGGGAAGAACGGCAAACCCTACAGTTACGCCAATTATACGAGCCGCAGCTTCATCAAACCCTACATGCTCATCTCCAGCGTGTTCTTCTTGCGCCATTTCTCCGGCATCACCAACGTGCAGACGTACGCTGTGGAGATGTTCGCTGGAATACATGCGCCCATGGACAAGTACAATGCCACGACGATGATGGGCGTCTTCGAGCTGACGGGCACCATCACGTGCGCCATCCTCATACGGCGCTTCGGAAAGCGCAAACTTACATTCGGCGCAATGCTCCTCAGCTGCCTTAGTTTGGCCACCATCCCCGTGTACAAATGGGGTGGTCTAGGTGTCGGCCACAACTGGCTGCCCATGTCTGGGCTGTTCGCCTATTGCTATTTCTCGCATTGCGCGCTCCGGGTGCTGCCCTGGGTGCTCGTTGGCGAGGTGTTCACGCCGCAGACGCGCTCCATTGCGTCCGGCATCTCTGCTGCTACCGGCTACACATTCGGCTTCATCGCGAACAAGATGTTCTTCGTTTTCGTCAATGCGTTCACTCTGGAGGGGCTCTTCGTCATGTACATCCTGGTGCTGCTGGCCGGCATTACCGTCTTGTATTTTATCATGCCGGAGACGGAGGGGAAGAGTCTCGATGAGATTTGCAGCTATTTTGCGCGAAGTACCTCGAAGGCGAACTGTACGAGTATTCATCATTCTAATAAAGAGATAAATAAACATTATACCAGCTCACAATCACAACTTACCCATAATGAGTGTACCCAAAGACGCAGTTCTGATTTGCATTTGATAAGTTTTGATCGCATTGATGGCGATAATAATGACCCAAGTTATCGACGCTTTGATGATGTTACAAGCGAAATATTTTAGAAGCTCCTCTTCGTATTCTAAAATTTGTAAATTTGTAAATATTTCTTATTTTTGTAATATTTCTTTATGATGAGTTTGTGTACTGAAATTGTTTGTTAAATTCGCTGGAACAAAAAAGATACATACGTTCAAAGTTATGTACATTACAAAAACTGTTTTCAAATCTAAATATCTTCAGAAACTGTATAAACAAATGAATGTGTTTGTTTGAAAATTAATAATTATCACAAATTTGAAAGTAAAAGTAGAAATGTTAAACTTTCGTTGAACAACAAATATTTAGAGACAACGTGACAATGTGTGAATACTTTCAATGAAGTTTGCATCCACAAAATCAGCAAGCAAATATAATTAAAATTCGTCATTCAAAAAATCAACAATATCTAGGTTTATGGCACCTGCAATCAGCATCACAAGCTTGCAAATATTCATATGTCTGAAGCACAAATGAGTAATTGTTTCGCTGATTGCTAAGAAAACCTGATTTATAAGATCAACAAAAACGCTTTTGTTGTGGACTTGATGAGACATTGCCTCCGAATGTCTTAACAATATTTGCCTACAATGAGTACTCATGTGTTTTTGAAATAATTTGTTAATTCCAAGTAGTGCTTTTCACTCAAATCAACATAAACCGCATACTGACACAAATACTAGCATCACAGAAATGCAATTTGTTAATTAATTAAAATGCTCGATCAATGCATTGCATAACATTTTACATTTTGTGTTAATATGTAGTTTAGCTGGTACATTTAATGGAAGTTACTACTTGTTTACATATTTAACAACTAATAACTAAAAAAGTTTTTACAACTGATTGATAGGCTATATAAAAGTATCTTGCAAGTTATCGCTTAGCGCTTCTTTATAATGTTAACATTGATTAGTGTGATCATCCAGCATCAAGTATTATTGTTGTTTCTCAGCAGTAAAACACAAATTCCATTTGCTATGTATAATGAAACTGGTGAACCTTCAGAATGTAGAGACTAAACAGTAAGTTTAAATGAGGAAATTGTTGCTACTAAATGTGCGACTACCGCATTGTTTCCTCCTTTAAATTTGAGTTTCTTTATTGTTTTTAAGCCCATGAATTCATAACGTGATGCTGGACTAGTTCACAGCGCCAATTGTTGCTTAAAGTTTGTCTATTCAAACCACCAAAAAGTTTTAGTCATTGTATTTTTCAATACTGTTCGCGAGCAGCAAACTATATAATCTATTTGCAATGAATATTTTGAAAACATTTACAGGTTTACTAAACATACGGAATTGTTCGTTTGCACTAGGAATCAAGTTATAATGTTGAAATCCGGTGGTTTTTTCCATGCAAGAGTCCCAATCAAGGTCAAAACCAGAAATATCAAAAACCAGACAGACATCTAAATTTATAAGAACTACTTGAAATCTGAAGAAGTCTAACTATGCAAAATTAATTATAAATATAACAACATTTTCTGAATATTCTAGGAAACAAGATGTATGTGATAAATTATAATAAACCACCTCCAATGTTGGTTTAGCCAGTATAAGTTGCTTTAGGTGGTGGGAAAAAGCCATCGCAAACGAGCAAGTAGAAAGTGAACGCGTTGTTATTAACCGTTCGCAGACTCCTGTAGCAACATGCACGCAGTGATTATTATAAACATTTGACGTGCATGCACGCCGCGCGGTGTTTTACCTAGCCAAAAAAGCCAAAACATAAGTTTATAACTATTGGAAACATTGATTGTTCTACAACTTCCAGTGAAACTCACAAATATTCGAAGTTGGTGCGCGTTTGATCAGCGCTGAATGCGCTTCGAGATTATAATTGAGCATCATACAGCAACGATAACAAACAGCATCAAGCAACAAAAGAGTGCAAACAATATATTTCTAAGTGTCCTCGGATCCGTTTCATCCATCAATGCATCTAGCGTTGTGTAATTCATGGGCATTTTTGCGGCTGTGCTTCGTGCGCATCTCAAACCAACTTTTTCCAATTAGTAAAACCCGCGTATCGTACAAATTGCGCTTGCTTTCGGTTATCAGTCAATTTTAAGAAGCAGAGGAAATTATTACTTTCAAATACATCAATGGGAGACAAAGATCATTCGGCCTTATCACGAATACTTAAATGCTAGTACAGTACATAAATTGACCAGAGTTATGAATTCAATGCTCAGCTGTTTATAAACAAATACAAATACCGCGCGTTTAATCAAATTGTTGAAATAAACGAAGTGAATTAAAAATCAAAGACCTACTTATAAATTCATACGAACTGCAGCGCCCTCTTTTTCTGTCGATATTTGGTGATTAATGTGATATCTTCATTTCATTAATTCGTTATTTAAATCTGTGTTGTGATTAATTTGTTGATTTGACCCTCATTAAAATAAGCAAACTATGAAAATGGTGATTAAAAGGTACGTAAATCAATAACAATTATCATATCAATTCATATCAAAGTTTTGTTCCAATGACTTTGAAAGTTTTTCCTTTAAATTAACTTATAATTTGCTTCAACTTGAAAAAACGTAAAGGTATCGTTGAAGCACTGACCTCAATTTGGTGTCTTGGAGGAGCGCGGCAAGCAAATCATGCGAAATTGATTTGTGAGATTATGAGATTGTGCAAATAACGGTCGAATGAGAAAGTTGCCCGTGCATATTAGTATGTGCCGCACGGCCGCATGATGTTAATCTTTGAAATAATAATGAGTAAAAATCGCGCATTACAGCAAGTTATACCTTATAAATTGTGTTACATTGCAATTGACATTTGAGTGCATTAAGTTTAGGTCATAATCTGAAAATGCCTAGGTGAATTTCAATGTTTTTCATTGTGCATTGTGCCTGGTTAAATTCTCTTTGAAGTGCTATGCAATTTGCTTTAATTGATAAACTGAACATTCTGATGTTTGATTTATCGATTGCATTATTTTAAATATTTCAAATTTGTATACGTCTTTTACACGAAATTATTTCAGGCTTTAAAATTTGAAATATCGGTGCGATTTTTAACATTTCTAAGCAGCATAATTTAGAACAGACTAAATTCAATGATATATGAGATTGCTAATATTCTAGATTTAAATTTGATTTTACATGATTTGTTTTTCAATTTTATCAAAACAAAACTGGAACAATTTACAACGCAGTAACTCGAAGATACGCTGACAATAAAATCTCAATGCACTAACATTATGTTGCTGATAACAATTACTCTGCAATCTGAAATTATTATATGTCAATAGTAATTACCCTACACTATTGAACTCATTATCCATTCAATTATTTACATTTTACAGCTTTCTCATTAAAACAATGCATCATAAATTCTACAATTTTGATTGCACTCCAAACCAGCACCTTGGCACAATAAAGCCAACAAAATTCACGGTTGGATAGCTCAGAAATTCCAAGAGGTCAGATATAATCAAGGAAATCTGAGCGTATGCGCATTAGATACCATTATCATTGTGTACGAAATTATCGGTTATTAGGAAAAACGTAGCATTTTTTACGACATTCCATGCAATTATTCATCAGATAGATACTGCACACATTGGAATGATTCGTTGCTAGCTTCAAATGACATTTGCGTTCGTTTCGTTTTGCGTTTCGAAGTCGTTACATGGTGTTCAAATTGCCACTCATTAAAAACCGATTAAAGTTATGAAAATACGTGATATCAATTAGTTTCTACGTGGTGCACGTTACACGACTGGAAGACGTGTTCGGATTTAATGGTTGTTGTGCAACCACCTTACAAAGTGTCGTTTCATCGCGAACATAATCTTAGATTTCATTAACCTTTCATGGACACGCGTTTACAAACTTTGTTTTGTTCACAATTCAGAATTTTCGCATTTACTTCTCTTTCCTGGGTTTTCATCAACCGTCATTTCATGCCATCATTAAATTTCTTAATTAAATAATGAATGTAATTAGTAATTGGCCCTAAGTAGCATTAATCTGTGATAATTTAGCAAGTTCCAAGTTTCCCAGACATTAATCATGATATTATCGACAATTTACGGAAATGTTGCAACAATTAATGTCGACAACAATGCCTACATGAACATAAACAAAATTCTTCAGTTTCGTGCAACATACCTAATCGGTATTATTAAGTTATACGATAGCATAACGTTTGAAAACGTTTTACAATTATCAATTCCTTGCTTCAATCAACAAACAGTTACTGGCACGAGCCACGCTGATAGCATTATTTGAATAAACGCACTAGTTCGTCTGGAACATTCCACGATTACCCCCTATCAATCGTTACAATGTGATTTAGCTTTTTTATAATTAGTATTGTTTTAACTCTTGTTTCTGTTGGTGCAGTAATGAAGCAATGGGACTGCCTCACGAGCCCAAATCGCTGTGGATGCAAACACTGCCCCAGGTGCTTGCCGTTTCCGTTAAGAACATCCTCCTGTTGGCGTTTGGAATGACCTTAGGCTTTCCAACAATTCTAATTCCGGGATTGCTAGCACCTGAAGAAGATTTCCAATTCGACGCTGATGGCATCTCATGGATTGGTTCAGTGAACTTAATTTGTGTTCCTGTCGGAAGCATTGTTTCCGGTGCAGTGTCCCAAGCCATAGGACGCAAAAAGGCCATGCAAGTCGTAAACATTCCTTTCGTATTTGCTTGGATGTTGTTCAGATTCGCCAATGTTGAATGGCAAGTGTTTGTAGCATTGGCACTTACGGGATTATCCGGAGGATTTCTGGAAGCTCCGGTATGTAGAATTTTAGCATAATTAATCTCACACATCATTCAAATTCTTCCTAAAACAGTTCAGAAGTAGAAACTGAAAACGCCTTAAATAATATTGGGCCCATTGTAGGCAATCCACATCACATGCAAGCCTGTAATAATTGTAAAGTACTGTGGGTTGCATACCTAACATATTATGAACAAATTACAAAATTTAAAGTTTTATGTTGCAGGTGTTAACTTACGTTGCTGAAATAACGCAGCCTCGACTCCGCGGCGTGTTATCATCAACGAGCTCGATGGCTGTGATAGCTGGTGTACTCATCATGTTCCTTCTGGGCACTTTCTTTCCATGGCGAACCGTTGCAATCATCAGCTGCATCTTCAACGTTCTCTCGTTCACCTTACTCTTTTTCGTGCCGGAATCACCGCACTGGTTGATCAGCAACAATCGACTACTGGATGCTCGCAAAAGTCTTGCTTGGCTGCGCGGCTGGACCGACCTAGACGAAATCGAGTCAGAATACAAACAAATCTACAGTGAGGTTAAATCGTCTGGAGATGGTATTCAAGCTCACGACAATCCTGTATTTGATGGTAATCCCAACGACCATTCGCTTGCAAACGGACGTACTCAGATGGAGCCACACCATACGAA
>JARJDZ010004037.1:0-17608 GCA_030264555.1 Aleochara sp. GC000083 | reverse complement strand
GAGCTCCAGTCCTCCTAAGGTTTGGTCTGCAGATATCACTTCCAAGATACACTTCTCCAGATTTTTGGCGGAACACGCTCTATTCAAACCTTGAATTATAAATACCACGGCTTGCCAGAATTTTTTACAAGTACAGGAGGCAGAAGTAAACACCAAAAGGACGTTTTCACCACAGAACACATGTTAAGATTTCCACTGGCTTCACTTGTAAGCAAACCCAAGTATGAGGCCAAAAACCACATGGTTCACCGAAAAAAAACCGAAATTAGTCGAGTGAGTCGAGCGCCCTCTTTGCGTTTTCAGTCGTAATTTAGAAAGAGACGCAATGCAATGCAAATTACAAGTGTGTGACAAGGATAGTACGAAGCGGCCCATTTTCCCTATTAACTTACCGGTCTCGTTTGTCTCTGACTGTACTCTCTTTTTCCCATGCTTTAGTAAAATGACATTGGCATGAGCTTTTCCTCTTTTCTACATATCTACATTTGCTCATCGAGTTACCACCAAATCCACATGTGCTTCAACACCACGAACGTGTACTTCACATTGACAGTTTAAAAGTTCATTTATTGTGGTCCAATGAAGTGGTCAATCAAAATTCAGTAAAATGCGTTTTATTCCGCTACTATCGTAGTACATAAAATATTTTTTTCAAACAAATGAAACACGAAATGGCGGCTCCTCGGGATTTTTTCACCGACATGTTTTTTGTTAGGGGTCCACGGGCGGAAAAGTTATCGCCTCAATTTTTGCCTCAGTTTTTTGATATATTCATTTTTGGCGAAGTTATACACCTTTTAACGTAAAGTACGAATTTTCATACCAAAAGTCGATACATTCTTGTTTATAAAAACGGAACCAAGTAATATTTTAAAAATCGGCTACGTCACTCGTCTGAGATACCAATTTTGAATGTGCACTGAAATTTGAATTTTGTCCACCCAGTTCAAAAAAGTAGTTTGGAGATAAACGCGTTTTAAGTTTTAAACACGTCTTTAAGTACCTGCAATTCGTTGCGGCAAAATAAAGAATTTTTCCGTTTATAAATTTCTGCCGACCACCATCTTTTAGCAAACCATTCTCAAGATCATAAAGCATTATATAAGACCAAATTTTTATTTCGATTAAGTGATCAGTAAATTGTGTTTGAGGTAATCGTCGGCGTGCATAATGATTGAAGGCAAATCTCCCAAGGAATACCTCCAGAAAAGCATTTTACCATTGGCGTACAGATACGATCCAACAGATGATTACGCTGTGGATGTATCAGTCAATTTTGGAACAATGAGCAGTTTGTGTCTTCATTGCAATGCTTTGAAATGTAGTGGAAGCGGCAAAGTGAAATTATCACTATTGTCATCGCTACCAGAGCACTGGTGTAACTGCTTTCCTCGATATAAACATTTGTTGTACAATATCCAAAGTTATCATAGTTGTTTCCAAAGGACATCACTTGGAGCAAATATTCTTCAACAGCTAACTCCACTTCTAAGATAAATTAAATAAATAACTGAGAGAAATAATTCAACCCAAATGTGTCTGATGCCCGGTTTCACAAACGTTCCTTGATGCATTGATTAGTTAGTAGTACTTAAATTTGATGTTCGTTATAAATTCGGCTAATAGGAGGAGTTAAGGAATTGGATTTTAACAACGTTTGTGAAACACAATTCTGATATTAAATAATGATTAGCAACTTTAATGATTATTAAAATTTAAGGAACGTTTGTGAAACCGGGCATAAATGTTACAGATTGAAGGGAAAATTCAGGATCATGCAGGAGCATTGTTACCTGATTATAAATTTCAGTAAATTTTTTTCTTTGGGAATTCTAATGCAGAAATTAATTTGCGTTATGCCATCAGCCGTGCGGTAAAGCGAGATAAATTGTGACCTCATCCACGTTAAGCAACAGTCCAATACACTCTATTATAGAAGCATTTAGAAATTGGCAGCTTACTTGCGCAAGTAAAAACAAGAAACAATACTCTGCCCATCATAAACATTGCAAAAGGCATAAGACAGGGAGATGCACTAAGCCCATTCCTGTTCAACTGCATAATGAACGAATTAATTGAATCCGTAACCCACATCCGGTAAGCGTATATGCTTGGAAATCATGGCATCAGCATAATCGCATATGCCGACGGCGCAGCCTTAATCGCCAATACTAAAGCACACAAAGACTACTATACCGATTCCAAACCACGGCAAGCCAGTTTGGATACAAAATTTCGGCGGAAAAGACAAAATAGTGTGTAGGTGTAAACTAGTGGTGGATGAGTCCATAATTGAACAGACCGGAAGGTTCTAGAGTTGTAACAGTGTTGTAAATTAGTGTTGTCAGTTAATAGTTTTGAAGATTAAAATCTAATTGTAACTGATAAAATGAGCGGTGATAACTACGAGTTCTCCCTCGCCTCTGGTCCCTCGTCTCCGACATAAATGAATAACCTGAAATATGGTTATTTAGCATGTAATTTAGCATGCGTAGGCAAATGTTAAATTTTATACTTTGGCAGGAATTACACCAAACTCCTCTTCAATTACGGTCTCAATGCAACTCTATTGGAACGCGTCACCATTATGAAGGAACCAAATCCTGTCGCCAGAAACTTTGATATAATTTTCAGGTCTACCATTTTCAAGGTTAATGCCATTTTTCCTTTAACGGCCTTCTCCAACATATCTTCGAAGGATGATTTGGCAACTTCATAAATTTGTTCGACGATTTTCGTGTAACTGCTTTGACTAAGCCCAGTACACATATCCATGAGATTACGGAATACATTTATACCCTCTCCTGCCATTCCTAATAGTCTCTCCTATTTATTTCAAAGCCATTTTGAATAAATGGTCCTGTATTTATTTCGGTGTTACCGCAGCTATACGAAACTTCTAGTTTGAATTCGAGTCCTCTTTGTCCTGATTTTTTGAAACGAACGTTACCTTTTCATTTAAAACAAATTAAAATTTGTGAGAAGGCAGTAAAAACCGTCACAAATTCTATTATTGTGTATGCGTGCGACGGACTTGATAGAATGTCGTCACTACTCGAAGTATGCAGTTTTTTTGCACTTCCAATTAGCACAGGGTTACTTTCACTTGACGTGAAATTCTTTCCGTTTTCGTCGGAAAACTGATTTCTGCGAAATTGTCTTTTCTTACTACGGCTTCGTGAGACATTACCTTTGGTTCCTTTCGGTATTTTAAATAAAGCAGGACTGCACGTGCGAGACTTATGAGCTGCATAGTTAGATAGCTCCCCGGTTAAAGGGGCAAAATCTAAGTAAGTAAATTGTAAGTAATTTATGTTATTGTAAATATAAAATTTTTAAAATTTTTCATTATCACGAAAGCAGCAGCAATTGTGATGGAGACCGTAGGTATGGTTGCAGCCAAGGCTTCTAGCATATTTTACTCATACTTCTTCTTTCCGCCACTGTTTCAACGCTGGGAGTGTGAAAGGCGGACGTACTGGTACCCTATATGCAATTAGTTGAGTTCCAGTTCCAGTTGAGTTATGACGAGTTTATCTCGAGACAAGAAGTCCAATGTACACGTAAAATATACTTCTTGGAGGGACAAGTCTCTGTGCACTGAAGTCGATTCGCAAATCTCAAGCCAGTGTACACGTTATATAAAGATTTTTTTCGGGGATTTCAGCTACCGAAGCATTAGGAAACCCAAATCCACAAGCCAGCGAAAGTCAACATTTTCGTTTTTATCAGCTAGAAATTCTTTAATTTCTTTTATTAACATTAAAAACCCCGTACAAGCCAACTTAACTGAACCAACGAACTTCAGCATACAGCTGCTTGAATAGAGTTAATAATTTTGGTAACAATTTTCATCACATAATTAAAAAGCCGTATTTTGCAACACAAAGTTTTCTGATGTATAATACAGTGATAGGTCGTAAAGTTTGGAAATGATGCATCATTTTTACAAAACTGATAAATCCTTTATATTTACCAACGATTGCGGGTGCCCCGACGGTGGTTATAGCGCATAGCTTGAAAGACATGTTTATCGACTTTGCGTATGGTTTGATTGCATTGTAAATATCCTCACTTCTTGTATGTCATTTCAGTTGTAATATTTTCCACAGATCCTCTTTTACTCTTCAATTACTAAAGACCCTTCTTATCATAATCGCTTACTGTGCTGTGTCTTAGATTTCTGTTGACTCGTCAAATTGTAAGAAGATATGGTTACGCTCCCCATTAGCTGTATACAGTTAGCGGGCTCCCCTTCGCCAGTTTGACTGCTACAATTTTAGGTAAATTTCGAGGTATTTGTGCTGCTAATCGATGGTCGTTATCTGAGGTTGGGGTTCATTTTTACAAACGATAAATGATTCAGGTAGAATTTTGAAGATTCACTATTCATCAGGTATACTATTCAACAGTACTGCGCAGGGTGGGGATTGAGCGTAAGATGCGCGAGTGTAATGCGCACGAGCACAGGTCATCTTCAATTTTCTAACGTTGCAATATGGTTTTTTTCTCCTGGTATTCTATTGCATTCACTTTGGCCTTATATTTGGCATTCTGGTGCTTCAAATATTTCAACTATAATAAAATAAAATTATCGTCCAATTTACATATTTTTCAAATACTATAATGTTTTTCATAATTTTCTGGCGCTTTGCATTGTCAACGATATGAATATAATGATTTCATGGCCAAAGTATTTGCCTACTTACAAGGGGCTCTTCGTAGACGTTCAGCCTGCTCATCAATTGTTGGCTCGGCCCTACATGGATTACTCATGAGGAATTTATCAAAGGATCTCTCTGAAGGATAACCCCAACGATCATCTCATTGGTTTTGTGTGACTGCCAGATGTTCTTCGGGATGCGATTCATTAAAATCATTCGGATTTCCACCATATTGTGGGATGCAGTTTAACTATTCTGGCTTAAAAGCATTTGCCATTTTGTCTGACTCGTTTAAGCTTGATTCACTTAATGAACTATTTGTTTCGTCTGATTGTGAATTAGACTGAACGCTTAGGGATCGTGTCGGTTCAATTAGGATATCGATATCAGACATTCATAAACCGAAAAACACTTACCCTAAAATGCCTTTGAAGTTCATGGGAGATTCTGGATAAACTGTAGAAGCAGACGCCCTCCTCGATGAAACACTTCCAGAATCCTACCGACTGCGCCAATTACGTTTGTTGAGTCGAACGTAGATTTGATATATTTAATATTTGTAATTACTGTTACAATATACAGTGCTTTTATTTTAACACTGAACATACCATGCCATTTTCCTATGTTCAATTTTAGAAAAAAGGCCTCAATGCATTGTAGTTCACTATAGCTAACCTAGATGTCGTCGGTTTGTGTTTTTCACCTGATGAAAGAGTTTCGCAATTCGTTTAGCAATTTTGCAATATTACGACTAACGAATACCTAAATAACAGCATTCGGATAAATAACGCAAATACCAATATTCTCAGAGTTTAGATTCAACGTTTTCTTAATGTGTTGGTACTTCTCGAGTTCTGGATGAACTGACTAACTCGTCTTAATGCTACTTGCTTCTGCCTATACTGATCTTACATTTATGCAACTCGGCTAATTTTAACAGTCTATCCTATTCTTATTCTACGATTCAACTTTATGCAACACATCATATTAAAGAGTCTATCCTATTCTTATTCTATGATATAACTTGTACATTGGCCTGAGCTTTGTGTCTCGATACTGATCCCTCCAAGAAGTTTATTACTTCATACATTGGATTTCTGCATTCGAGGTAGACTCGTCAAAACTTGGAGTCCGCAGTTAAATTTCGAAGTATTTGTGCTGCTAATCGATGGTCGTTACCTGAGGTTGGGGTTCATTTTTACATACGAAAAACGATTTGGGTATAAATTTGAAGATTCAACCATGCAGTTTGATTTGTCAGACGAAATCGAAAGAACTGTTGAACATGTTCAATAGCTCGTTTGCAACTCGAGATCGAGTATATCGTACCTGTACACTGCGAAGGGTTTTCCTTGAGACAGAGTCGTTGAGATCCTGTGAAGATAACTATGTCTCATCTAATCATTCCTCCTCCGTCTACCTACATAGACGAGATATGTCGTCTACTTGTCTTCAGTGTACACGAGACAAAATGCTATGATGGTGATGGTATCCCACTATTCTAAAAATCAATCGCTGCCGAATAGTAGCGGGTGCCTATGAATCGGTCAACGGGCACGATGAGGCCCGCGGGCATCCATCTGGGAATCGCTGCTTCAAACCATGTGAATTTTTCATCATTAGAGGAAATGTACGAAGACATATCATAGTTGCTTCTTCATGTTGCATATTTGAAACTATGAACGTTATGGAGCAAAAATCATTCAGTTTCCACAACTAAGCAATCATTAAAACGAATATAGAAACGTACCCGAAACCATTTATAAAAGGTTTCCTTGAATTGTACAGTTGCCTTGATGTGGATCATATCTAAATTTTCTTTAAACGTTCATCTTTTCGAAATTGTTCAAATATACATGCTTTCTGGCTAAGCAATGCCTGCTTAACAAACAGGTTTTCGATCGATGATTAATTTTCTCACCAGAAATAAACTGTTTACACTTTTAATTATATGACAATAGTCATAGGAAAGAAATCATTTTCTGTTTTCATCCATTGGTTGCGCAATGTGCAGTTTTATGGTGCCACCGCTAAACCATGGCCGTACAATACGGAAACCCTGTTCGTAATTCCACTCTTTGTATAACTTATTATGTAAGTTCATTGAGTTCTTGACCCTTCAGCTTGCATGTAAAAAATAAACTAGTATTATATATGGTTTCGATAAATCTAAAATTACCACCACATCCGATTGGCTAATTCTTCCCGTTCGCCGAACTTTAGCCATATCCACGCAACCAACCAAACTAAAAAAATTCTACAATTCCAATTAAACAATCTTAATTAACTAAGCAATCCCTGAACTTATTGTATTGCCCAGATGATTCAATACTTATTTCGTCGACGATAAGGCGCCATGCTGTTCTTGAATATTTAAATTCCGAGCTTCTAAATAAGGCGCTTCAAAACCAATTAACATATTCCTGTTTGCCCTGGTTTACAACCTATGTACCTATCGATGATGCCTGTACTGGCTAAATGGAATAAGCCAGCTTCCATCGGAAAATCATATGCAGATGGACTTTTGGTCTGCCAAATCGTGCATAATCGAAGCAGGGCCTCTTCCCAAATTGTTCACTTTTTATATAACTGGAAAGCTTTTGCTTCATAAAAATGGCATCACCGCACGTCTTGTGGTTACTACGGACGTACTTGTTCAGATTTGTTCTGGTTGCTGATGCTGTTCAGCTGCTGAATATGCATACGGCGTACTGACGTATTGACGACGGTGAGCAAGTGTGGCGAGGAGTGTAACATCCATGATGGTTATAAGAAGAGTGTTTATTCTTAGATTATAGGGTATAGCTATAGTCCCAAGCCCTAGCAACTAAGAGGGCGCAAGGTGGTGATTGAGCGTGGTGATGCGCGAGTGCAATGTGCGCGAACACAAGTCATTTTCAATTTTATTAACGTTGCAATACGCTTTTTATATTCTTCATCCTTTTCCTGGCATTCTATTGCAGCCACTTTGACCTTATATTTGGCTTTCTGGTGTTTCAAATATTTCAACTATAATAAAATAAAATTATTGTCAAATTTACAAAGATGCATATTTTTTTAATACCTGAGATTTTAATTGGGCAGTATCATTATTATTCTATTCAACAACCTGTTGTAGAACATTTGTTTGATCTGTTTGCTGATCAATTAAATATGTTTCCCGATTCTGAGGAGGAATTTTCGTTTCATTATTTATACTAATTTCTGGCTTATAATTTGTTGCAGCAAAACATTTCTTTTGGCCCGTTTGTTTCCTTTATTTATCCGGAAGTATTGCTGTTTATAATATGTCTGTCAATGTAATATCAATATTCCACTCAACGTGAAGATAAGCTAGATAATCTGGAAAGAGAGTTGGTATTGCTCCTGGCTTTAAAAGTTTAATTTTAGGTTTGTTGATCTACAAAAGAAGGCGAGATATCTTGTCTATGTAGGTGCACATGCACTATTGAATATGTTCAATAGTTCTTTCGGTCTCGTCTGAGTGAAGATACCCAAACTACATAGTTGAAAATTCAAATTTCTACCTGAATCGTTTTTCCTTTGTAAAAATTAACCCCAGCCTCAGCTAACAACAAGTTTTGACGTGTTTATCTCGAGTCCAGAACTTCAATGTATTCGTGAAATGACTTTTTAGAGAGGCCAGTCTCTGTGTACCGGTCTCGAGACGCAAATCTCAAACCAGTGCACCCGCTATATAAGGACGGTAAATTAATTGTAGGCAGTATGTATGAGTGTAATTTCGCCTGCTGTGAACTAATGCTGGAGAACACCTCATCATAGTCAACTTCGTAGTTCTGGCACAACAGAGCCAAACAAGTGTTCCAACGCCAATATTCTGGAATCTAATCTCCGGAGAAGCTATTCTTTTTTTCATTTTGAATTACAACTACAAGCAACACGTGCCGTAAACATCTGTAACCAAAACAATGGAGTAAATAATTATTTCGACATCGAGCTACGATCGAATCCACAAGTGCATTATCACAACAAACGTGCACTTGCCATTAATATGGACTTGAAATTTCACTGTAGAATGAATTGTGTTTCAAAACGTGTTTTAAATTTATTTCTGCTGGAATATGCTAGCGGTAGCGGTAAAGTGAAATAATTGCCACAATTGTCGCCGCCACCACTGATTGCTGATCAAGATCTTTGATCTAAACATTTCTTGCAGAATCTCAAAATTATATTAATGCTTCCAAATGAAATCAATATTATTCAACATGCAAGCTTAAATCCCGTATTCAAGGTAAATTACAGAAGTAAAATGATGCATTTTCTATACTATAGTGACAAAAATTGAATATTTTTCACTTGTCAAATCAGTGACGTACATTTTTCTACAAGTGGAAAAAACGAATACTTTTTTTTCTACAAGTGGGAGAAATGAATGACATCTCACAATATAAAGTGCTATTGTTACTAAGGTGTCAAGATTTTAGGGCTTGGCAAACATAATCATAATGTGCCAGCTCAAACGAAATTGTGACGATTTAATTGTNGCGAAATGCCATAATAAACTCGTGAAATTTGTGTATCACTCGTGCTATCGCACTCGTGATTCAAATCTTTCACTCATTTATAATTTTCCATTTCTCACACTTATAATATAATCTACTATCTTCAGACTCAGATGATGGAATGAATTTGCATTCTGCCACACAGTTAAACAGTTATAGATAATAACAAACAGAGAAAAAGAGGAAACTTGGGGAAGGAAAAGTGAAATAACTGGAAAACATAAAGATAGTTTAACGGGGGAGCACTAATTACACGCTCCATTGTTTTAATTGATAGATAAACTATCCAAGAATATCTCCAAAAAGTTACAGAACCAAACTCGATATGGTTTTAAAGTTATCTGACAGAAAGTACGTATGCGCCTCATTCCGCACACCTCCACGAACTTTTGTCCATAAATTCGGTGGCCCGTCTATTATTTGGGAATTTTCAGTACGTGCACCTAAGTGCAGAAGTATGAACGAAAATAAGCCTGTTATATAAGCCGCTTTCGATTTGGCACTTTGAAGCGCTCCGGAAGCACTTCAAAAGCAGTTGTCAAATAAATAAATTCAAACGAAATTCTGACGATTTAATTGTGACATTGGAAATATCACTTCAAAAATTGTGGAAGTAATTTTGGTTATTTTGCTTCTTGGAACATTATATCAACTATCAAATAAATTCGTGAAATTTGTGCATCACTCATTTATAATTTTCCATTTCTCACACTTATAATATAATCTACTATTTCTTATACTTCCAATAGCTATATTTTATTATTACTTCAAATAAATCAAATTTTTGGAAATATTACAATTTGCAACAAATCATTTACTTGAGCTTTTCACTAATTTCAGATGGGTCACCCACTCGCAGGAAGAAAAATGGCCGAGTTCAAGATGACCGCCTCGCTAATCCGTGGTAGGGTTTAATGACAAGTTCAAACTTGCGCGGGTAGGTTATCGTTAATTACAAATCCTTGCCATTTTTGCAACGCATAAATAGACCATGCTCTCAATCAAGGATCTTCATTGCTCAGCCAAGTGTGAAGCAAATAGTCTCTCGTGTGCGACAAGTGCGAAATTACGTTTATTGTTTTGTGAAAAGTGGTGTTTAATTGGATTTTGTAAAAAGTGGGGTTTTATTGGATTTTGTGAAAAGTGGTGTTTTCACGTTTATTTTCAACGAACTTTAGTTCGTTTATTAAATTGTTATGTCCGTCGGTCTGTCGGTCTGTCCGTTGGACATGGAACTCAGAATTTTTAAAATCTGTCATCAGAATCGTATAGAGCATTATCAAGCTTCATGTATAATGTGACCTTCATTTTTTGTTATCACTTCAGGATCAAGTTCAAAATGGCGGTCAAGATCAAAATTTTGAAAATTTCAATAAAACTTGCAACTAAAGTTCGTTTTGGGAATGCCAGCTTTAACGCATTCCTAGATGTTTAATTACTAAATTTCATTTTTGCATTTGCAACGGACGCAGTTCAAGGAAGAACAGATCTTCGCGCTGGAACAATGGTACATACTCAAAGGGAAATATATCAACTCCGAGGAGTGTACCATTTTGGCAACTGACCTTTGCCTAACCGAGAAAAACGTGAAACATTGGTTCATGAACCAGCGAGCGAAGGAGAAGAAGGCGG
Source organism: Aleochara sp. GC000083 (assembly GCA_030264555.1). Lineage (NCBI taxonomy): Eukaryota > Metazoa > Arthropoda > Insecta > Coleoptera > Staphylinidae > Aleochara > Aleochara sp. GC000083. Next base: position 6,789 of record JARJDZ010004037.1, on the reverse strand, counting down.
CGAAAAAACTCTAAATCTTCGACATAAATTTTACTAATCTTTTCTTTTTTCTGTTTCAGGTCCCATAAACATGCACTTGGAGACGAATGTACGTTTACATCCTATGGGTCTTCGATGGGTTGCAATGCGTATACGACGATTAGACTCATTTGAGGTTTGTAGGATTTGGGCATCCTTTCGTTCTGTGTGTGTTTATTGGGTTTCAGAAAGCAACATTTTCTTGGGACTCCAAATTAAGATAAGTATTCATTCAACTTGAATTTTCCTATTTCTTAATTCTAATGATTTGTTTGATTGTTTTGTTACAGATGAAGAAGTGAAAACCGTGAAAGTTAGGAAGCAATTGGAAAGATAAGTACACTTTTAAAGTTTTTAATTTTTTTTGGTTCTAATGATTTGATTTGTTGCAGGCAGGAAAACTAGAGGAGATTGAGGATCGTCATCAACAATTAAGATAAGTATTTTCTTAAAATTTGGAAAGTTTTGCAATACTAATGATTTGTTCTGTTTCCTTTGTTTCAGGTCGTAAACATAGATGTTTACGTTTTAAAATCTTCATTCGTTTCTAATATTTATTAACTTGTTAAATTAATGGTTCCATAATTTAAACATCATTCATCATATGGTCCTTTTTCGCTCATTTAACTGGGTATAACTGTTAAACACTTGGAACAATTAAACTAAAGTTGGAACGAAATTGTAGGTCTTGACGAGCACTTTCCAAAAATGTATTGGTTTGTGCCCTTTTGACCGTGGGGAGCTCAGAAATCGCGTTCGAAAAATAAATTTGAAGAAAATGTGAAATATAGTGTTTACAGATTACATTTTTGCCCTTTTAAAAATTCTAAAAGTGATATTGGCGTAATTGAGGTCGGCACGCGACTGCTCATGTGATTCATAAGGGCGCGCCCGCCGGAGGGTTAATAGGCCGCAAGTTTACGATTCGGACTGATCATCGGGCCTTGCAGTACTTAAATCACTGTCGTCTCCTGACCCCCCCCCCCCCCCGGATCGCTGGGTGGGTGTTAATACATACCCAGCAGAGGTAACTTTCCCACTGATGCTCTCTCACGTCATCCTCCAGGCAGAATGTCCGTTCCGATGGACCCCCATTTCACCATTGGTGCAATTAGCTCTCGTATGCTTGGCAGGCAGCTCACAAGAACATTCGGAAGGAACAAGCCATGGATCTTAAATTGTCGCTGATCTTTCGGAAGCTACAAAATGGCGAGGGACAGATTTCTTTTTCTTTATTCCATGGATTAGTTTTTTCTTTCAACCAGAGACGCTGACTGCGCCGCAACTTTGCATCCCAGCCTCTTTGGTTGGGCCGGTGGTACAGTCTTTCCACACTTTCAGTAGACTTTTATTGCCCGCTGCCGCGTATTGGTCGTGTTGGGCGTCTTCACTGGCTTTGTCTGTTTTTTGTCCTTGAAGAAAATAACTACCATCGCCACCATCCGGCGTATGCGGCAATTCTTCGACCTGTTCGCAATTTACAGCCGCAGACTGGAAGCAGTTCCTGAAGGAGGAGGGGATTAAATTAGTTTTCTGTTCAGTGCGCGGTTCATTAATCCACCGGGATCAGTCCCACGGAACTCATCTTAGGCTCGCCTCCTAAACGATACCTTGGTGTTTCCCCACTATCTTTGTCAACATGATAACCATGTTAAGCTGTTCTTGGCGGCCACTCGCCGCCGTCGTATCCACGAGCAAAGCGGTAAAACCAATACTGAACACTCCTTTTGGATGGCGGGAGACTTTGTCTTACTAAAAGCTCTCCCGATCGTGAAGGACCCAAATACGGACCCTAAAACCATACGGACCATATCGCATCAAAAAACGAATTGCCACTAAGCGTACGTACTACAGCTCATCGACAGTGATATTGAGCGCCTCGTTGCCGATACGCATTCGGCTGGAGGGGGGCACTTGTAACGGTGCGCATTCGTTGTATCTTTGAATATAAAAGGTTGTCAAGTCGTGCCGCATTTTTCTGCCATTCGTTTCGTTACAAGTTAAAAAACTAAACTCGCATAATCAAGTAGACAACATTAATAGAAAAAGAAAACAAAGATAATGAAGGGATGAATCAAATAGCGGAGAAGGTGGTAAAATATAAAGTTAATATAGCAGCCATTCAAGAGGTAAGATGGGAAGGGCAGGGAAAGAATGATAAACCAGAATATACAATTTGTTATTCAGGCGTGCAGTAACCAGGGAGAGAAGGAGCAGGATTTATAAAGAGTAAAAAAATTGAGAGATAGAATAATCGAGCATATATCAATAAGCGCAAAACCATCGTACATAAGACTAAAATCAACAGATCATACAATCGCAATGATAAATGTTTATGCACCAACGGAGGTGGCGAGCCACCAAGAAAGAGAGGAGATCTATGAAAGAATTGAAGAAACGATAGGGAAGATACCGAAGAGAGGCAAACTAATGATATTGGGAGATTCCAATGCACAGATTGAGAAGGAAGATCGGAAACAAATGAAAATGGTGACATGCTATGTTGTCGCCAGCGCATGGACTGAAAATAATGAACACAAAATTTCAACACCCAAGAAAACACAAAATAACAGAGGAATATATCACAGACAAATAGACTATATTCTGAAAGAAGCAAAATCGCAGAATATGATACAAAACGTAAGAACATACGAACAACTTTGATTGTTTCTGACCACTATATGGTGGTAACAAATATAAGGGAAAATAATCTAAGGACAGGTAGGACAAAAAATGGAAATGGGTTGGGATATAGCAAAATTGCGGCAGGCAGAAAGTGCAGAAACCTTTTTACAAGGAATAGAAGATCAGCTAGGGAAAATTTAATAAAGAATGCAGCACAAGGACTGGTGGGATGTAATGTAGATAAGGAGTAGAAAAGAAGAATGAAGTGTAATGGTGCACATCTGTAGATGCTTCGTGTACGTTCGTCTTCTCGTCGCAGGTCGGTCATTCTGGGTCTCCCACCATCTCGCTGTCCGTCTCGCCGCTGTCACGGGATTCGCAAGATTCACTTTCAATTCTGATATAGACGAGCCGAGATCCAGCGCTGACCAGTGAGTTCAGCCATTTAGGTAAGGTCCCATACGCCATGCGGTCCGGACTGCTCACCGTCTGCTTTAGTTTCCAGTTTGGATCACTGTGATTCTTTGCAATAAAAAGGTTGTCAACTCGTGCCTAACCCGACTATATCTACGAACCCGACGAAACCTGTGTGAACCGTCCCAGTTTCGTTACAGAAGTTAGAAAGAAATATATGACAGAAGTATCAAAAGAAACCAAGAAATATACAGGCAGGTCAGAAATAAAGCCAAAAGTATGATTAGCGGACAAAAAGATAGATAGCAGGAGTAATTCAAGAATATTCTTCAAAGAGTTTAACTATATATAAGAAAGGGTCACTCAGAAATAAAGGAGTGCAAATTATCGCGTATGCTGATGAATTTGCAATAATAAGCAAAAGTAAACAACTAATGGAAACGCTATTGAGTGAATTGATAGAACAAGAAACTATGACGTAACGTTCTTGTTTGAGTTCCTTGTGGTGTCGGCTCTGGGAAATTCTTTACTTATTGGTTCTGACTTCTTGAGGGTTACCGTATCTGTCCTAATGGTGAGAGATCATAGATTTATAGTCCAGGTGATCAACGAAGGACAAACTTACCATATTCCGGAAGCCGACCAGCCGCACTTTTCTCCGGCACCGCTGACGCTGCTTAACCCTCCGCCGGGCGCGCTGTCGACCTGATGTACTTTTTGAATTATTCAACAAATTTCGGCAGTTTTATGGATATATTGTGGCTTAGTATTCTCATTCCATTATGTATCCAATATGTTCTGTCAATTAATTTGTTGTTTGCGTTCCACTGACTTTGAACTCGCACGCTTCCTTTCTGCCGGCGTCTAGTCGGGATGCGTCAGCTCATGCAAGTTAATGTTATCCCTTTTTTCTTTTCATTTAATTGTTTTTTTTAATTATTGTTTATTAATTAATTATCAGTTATTATTAAATAATTAAGCTGAAGTATTAAATTTGTTATTATTATTGTCACCTCAATATATATTATATATTATTATGTTAGTTTTGTCTTGAAAGAAAACACATCGCTTATGTCCAATGCTTCATTGATACTACTTTTCAACTTTTTGTGAATATGTTTTACTAGTTCACCTAACAATTCATTTTTTTAAATTAAAATCTATATGTAATATTTATGGTGTTTACAGATTACATTTTTACCCGTTTGGAAATCATCGATAAAATAATGTATGCCGACCTGAGGTCGGCACGCGACTGCTCATGTGATTCAAAGAGACGCGCCCGCCGGATGGTTAAACTGGCTCATTTGCCTCGGCCAGTTCCCCCATTGGCGATCAACCGTTCAGAGATTGTTGTTTTGGAACGCTCTACGGTTTTTGATCTAGCTGCTATTACTCAACCTAGTCTAGAAAGCACGGACCTGCAGGATTTTCATGGACTAATGTCCAAGTATCAACGCTGTTTCAGCCCAAGGCCCGGACTGGTCCGGCATTACGAAGTGGAACTACACCTCACGGTTCGACGTCCCTTTGCAGTCTGGCAATACCCAATTCCAGTTGCCCATCGAGAAGCCGTTCAGCGGTAGATTGCTCAGATGGAAGAGTGGGCCGTCATAAGCCGCTCCGATATACCGTTCATATACCGCCTTTTAATGACCACCGTTAAGAAGGACGGCAGCGTTCGAGTGTGGCTGGATGCCAATTAACTTAACACCCGATAATAGAATGACTGTGACTTGCCCTGGTGTTCTCGACGATACCCTTCATGGCCTGGACGAGGTGCGCTCCATTAGCACTTTGGATCTCACGAGCTCCTATTGGCCGATTCCAATTAAGACTTAGCATTGACAATACACTGGTTTCCGGGTGGGTACTCAATGTTCTCCCTTTCGGTTTAAAAATTGTGGAATCAGCTTTTACACACTGTATGGGCATCATCATCGGGGTTTCGTCGTTTCCAGTTCTTTGCAGGACCATTTACGCCATCTCGTTCTTGGTCGCCTCAGTGACGCCAAGTTTCTTTGCACAATCCTACGTTATGGATACTACTACGGGTTTGCATCCCGATCCCGATCGTCTCCAGGAAGTAAGGGATTTCCCAGCACCTAACAATGTTCGGCAACTTCAGTCCTTCCTGGGACTTGTCAATATCGACCGATGACTCTTGGCCCTACAGGAGTACACATACGAAGTGGAGTACATCCCCGGGCGTTACGCGTTTTCAAGACTACCGTTTTGCGGTACCTCTCGTTCGTTCAGTCTCGGTTGCTGCAATCCAAGCTCCGTTACTGGGTCCAACTTGTGAAAAGGATTGCAGACGCTCAACAGACCGATCCCAAACTGGCCGACATCATCGAGAAATGCCTGCAACGATGCGCCGACATTCTGTATTGCTTGCATAACGGCCTCTTTTACTTTAAGCCCGAAGAGTTTTTGCCCGCGTTGTTTTGTATTCCGCAGGGCCTAATCATCGACGTCATCCGTTCCTTTCACGGATATTTTGGGGCCTACAAAACTTGGCGTGCTCTACGCGACGAAGTGCGGTTCTCTGGGATGCGTCGCCGCGTACGTCAGGTCTTATCGTGATACCTCTACCAGACATCCAAGCACTGTCGATTTCCCAAGTTGCAGTTGGAGAGTATTCTAGCTGAGCGGCTTTTGGACAACGTCTCGGTAGATTCTCCTGATTTTGGACGTTTTTACGGGCTACGTCTCTCTTTACGTTCTAAGCTGAACTTTCTGGAAATACTTCAAATGTTTCTAGGCCTTTCTTTGACAAAATTGGCAAACATTCGACTGATTTGCATCCTTTTTACGAAAGCTTCTTTTGAAGCGATGTGTTGAATCGCCCTCATCTGCCAAATATTGAAGAGATCATCAGCATGACCCACTTTAAACCCATCATTGAAGAACCCAATGCTCCTTAATGATTATTATTTTTAGTTAAGAAATAGGTAAAGAAAAGTTTATAGTAGTAAATCTAATAAAAGTATTTTAATAACAAATAGAAATTAAAAACAAATGTATAAAAATTGTAACGAAATAAAAATGAAAACTAAATGTAAACTGAAACAAAATGTAAAATAAAACTAAAAGTAAATTCAAACAAAAAGGAAAATAAAACTAAATCCAAATTGAAACAAAATTTAAAAAAAAAGGAAATTCAAAATAAACTATAAATCCTGATGGTGCAGTGGCGGAAGGGGGCACCTATTGCTATCTGAAAGTAGAAATTAAATAGTATTCAGCATTAAATAAATAGCACTTACATCTCCGCGCACGTCGGGCCTCCAGAAGCGCATAGAAGCCCATGACTTCGGTACGCTGGCCCAAGGAGGCTCCCTATCCCTCCCTTGGTGGCCTCCCCTGTGCGGTTCGCCGCCGGACCGCCTATCCCGCCGCCGGGGTGGTGGGCACTGCTGGTGGTTCCGGGGACCAACCTTCCCCGGAAGGCCCCGCCGCCTCCACCGTCTCCACCATATATACTTCCTCTATCGGCTCCTCCTGCACCGACAGGGGTGTTTCCTCGGTGGAGGCATCATCCTCAACTGCAGAGGAGCACAAGTTCTCCTCAATCTTGCGCTCCAAAGAGGTGAGGGTGATGGCCAGCGGCGACCCACCACCGGTTCCACCTCTGTGGCGGCGTATGGCCGAACATTTGCCCTTAACCTTTGAATAAAGGTCTTGCCAAGTCTAGACAATTAAATCAAGTTGATAGTAAATAGTTTAAAT
>JARJDZ010004033.1:0-26756 GCA_030264555.1 Aleochara sp. GC000083 | reverse complement strand
GGCAACAATGTAATCACTAGGGAATTTCGTGCTTTGATCGGGAAATTATGGATGTATCTCCCCTCCTAAACGTGGCATTGCATTTCCGGTCTGGAACTGAACTCGCTCAATCAATACCATTTCTGCCATTTCGTGTGCAGCTCTTGGTTTGTGTGCACGCGTTGCAGCAATTGTTGGTACAAAATGGTCGAGATAGATCATAAACTTTTCAAAATTACTTTATCTATTGAATTCTCGTTGGCAAGTCACGTCAGTTAGTGGCACGGGTAAGCTTCGGCTTAAATTTGATTGGATTCAGAATTAAATTCTCGTGAAGATATGTGACAGCACGGCTGTGAGAGATCTCGAGCCACACCCAAGATGGACGCCAAGCTCAAGTAGAATTGCAAGTGTATCTTAAACCATCCAGTGCTTATCTGGTTGGATTTTCTTTAACTTTGATTACGCTAGCCAGGTTGGTATATATTTCAATAATATCTTCGATATTTTGGACATATTCTTAAATTTCACATCAAATGAAAGCTAAAAAGGCAATTAGGTTCCAAATAGAACATCCAGCACTACAATCATCATGAAGCAACATTTTCCCTGTAAAAGGTGAGGAATTTCGGAAAGTTGTTGTGTGTATCATATATTTATGTTGATGCAATGTTTCTAATGTGTTTTTTTTTCTGTATGTTATTAAATTGTTCAGGTGAATCTAGCCAATTAGGTGAATCTCGCCACCTCTGGTGGATCTGTCGCCTTAGGACAAGGTACAGAAGAATGCAGTACCAGCTGAAGAGAGTATAATGCTGTTACTGGTAAGTAAAACATAACTGCTCACTATCAAATTATTATGTAACTTTTGTAATTACTGTCCCAAATATTTTGTCAGACAATCAAATGTGGTTGGATCTGTCACCTGAGGGATATGCAATGGTTAAACCTGGATGATATCAAGAATGGAACCTGAGTGGACAAATGGAAATGGCAGTACAAGCTGAAGCAAGCATCATGCTGTTACTGGTATGTTATTAGTGATTGTTGGCTAATAAACTTGTAACAAACAATTTTTTTACAGACCAAATTTGGCATCAGCAAACAATCATTTTCCGTCTTCCACCGTGGGAGGCAATGACAACATCAGGCAACTTTACATTGGAATTCATTAGCAACCTAGATTTTTACATTAATTCAAAGTTCAGTAACCAATCAATTGTTTGAGTAGTATGCTGTCTTGAATTGTTTGAATATTGAAGTATTGAATCAAGGCACCTCTATTGAGTGAGTATTCCCTTCAGTGATTATAACCAAATGGTTGAATTATGGTTGATGCATTGAACTGCTCTACTAAATGATATAATATTGAAATGTTGAGCTGGATTCCTTCTGATGATTTTAATAGTATAGAAAGCTTTCACTCAAACAATTGATGGTTACCTATTTTGTAAAAGTGGTGGTTCTTTTACAGTGTGGGAATATTTGACAATGTTGTAACTTGTTTTATAGCAATTTGATGGTGCTTGAAATAGGTAATCGTAGCCGATTTTCTAATGGAACAATGGCAGGGAGAGTCCTCGAGAGGGCCTAGCTATCGTGCTGTCTGAAAACTGCGATTATTTATTGTAAGTCGGTAAAGTTGATTTTCAGGGTGTCCAGTGGTCGGCAAACTTGTTACCCAAAGGCCAAATAGTTTAACAAAAATGCGAGCCAAGTCTGCTTGTTTGGTAAACTGTTACACGATATAAAACTAAATTTCATACTTGATAAATATTTAGCGGTACTTGAAAGGTAACCAGCATCGACCACTGGCCCAGAATGGAAGACGTAAATTATTCTCATATGTTGGAACTGGCATTAAAAAACGAAAAACTGTCTGTTAAATTAAAAAGAAATCATGTTTAAGAATATTATATTTGTTACTGTTTTACAATAACATGAATACATGCGTTTTTAATTATAAACTGTTGTTCGATTCAAACCTAGTTTGTTAATACAACCGAACCATTTCTTGACATTAAATTTTCATACTTTTTGTCAATAATTTTCAATTGCTCATTTCCAGCACATTCTATTCAAGTTATGTATGTTTATTTGTTATTACTACAAATACGTTTCTTTATTGTTAGAACATGGGTCAATTTAACAATAAAGTGTCCTTGGATTATTATTAGCTATTTATACGAACAAACCTCTTTCATCTACACCGAGATTGTTTCGGTTAAACTTCTCTAGAGGGCAGTACATGTTAACAATAATTTCGGTTTTAGGTTAAACCAAAAAACAGTGTTTTATTTTATGTTTAAACAAAATTTATCTAATATGAAGTTCGAAAGGGAAAAATGGTAATTTAGGACTTGATTACAACTTTGTTCTTCAAGAACTGCTGATCAGGTGCTGAAATTGAAATATCATTATTCACATATTTGTTGAAAAATTTCCCTTTGTTTGCAATTTGAAACATTACCATTCACATGAACATATTCCCTTCATGGGCACGAGTTCCTAGTTACTGATGACGTGTATTTGTAGGCCATGAAGTTCATCGACCCTGGACATTCGGAGAAAATTAACATTTTGTAGGGGTTGGACGGGGAGCCTACGCCGAAGCTCGTGTGCGCAATGAGCACCCTCGCGAAAGCACGCATGTGTTTGAACGAAGGCAGTGGAATATTGCCCAAGGGATAGCTCTCCATATGATTCAGCAGCGCATTTCGGCGCACGCAATCCTATCTATACATCTACGTTCCCGCTGGATGATGCCCGACGCCCGTCGCGACGTCAGTCTTCAGTCAGAACTGTGCGCTCAGGCGGAGCACCCACGCGACGACGGACTTGATTCCAGCCGATAGCACGTCCCATACCTGGATGCAGAGCAGATAGCAACATCCAACGCGACGAGGAGGCCGTTCATTGCACGTGCGTCGGAGGAGAGCCCCACGAGAATGTCGGCGACAATCGAAACTGCGAACAAAAACGTCTCGAGAGAATTCCGTATCGGACGGTGAGTTGCATCTAACAATAAACCATCTACACGCATTTTTGTGCGAGAACGGCGGCGCAGCGAGCGAGCAGTGACTTTGAGAAATTCACTTTACATTAAAAATTTGCGTTAAAAAGTCGGGAAGGGAATTCAAGTCGAGGCCAAAATCGATCATCGAACGCAACGCGATAGGTTTATATCGCTGCATGGTTATCTAGCCCTAGTTGTTATTTTTGGTTCCACTCTTGTTTGGTTTTTGTTCTCGCAGCGCAGGCTTTTCATTTGCGTTGCACGGCCAGCCAGCAGAGTCAGTCGTTCGAGCTGGTGTTAGGAGCGTTATCGATTCGTTTCGTGGAGAAAAACAAACGATAGGCGTACGAGTAATTAAGGGGATACCACTTTGCATGTAGCGGCTAGATTTTTCGAAACGGGGTGAGGGAGAGAAGGGTGACCAACTCCTGGCTTCGAAAACATAGATACGACTCATGTTCAGGAGCATGAATTGTGAGAAGTTGCGATGGTGAACTGAATTGAATGGTTCTAGGTTTTCGTCTTTACTTCCTGTGGTTTTTTGTAAGGGTACTAGCCCCTGTGTGACTCGCTACTGATTTGATTCCAACCCTCCTTTGGTGCAGGGTGGATCTTTAATACCGTACGGCTTTCAAAAGTATGATTAAAAAATTGATAAATTATTGAAGCAATTATTTTAACAACTGTTGTAGGCAACCCAACTTACTTATTTAGAAGCTATCAATGTAAAATTGAACTTATATCCAAGAAATTGTGCAGGAAAGACTAAAATATGCAATGTACTCAATTTGCATACAGGACTATTTATGATTTGCTCTTACGAAGTTGTGATCATGAAAATATGATCGTTAATTTTTCATGCTATTGAAGTGAGGTTAGAATTTTACTATATAAACAAGTGCCAGAAAAAGGCGCATTTATAAGAAAAATCTACTGAATTCATCTTTGTAGATACACTCAATGGAATGTTTATATTGCGGGTCTTGGTGTAAACAATCTCTTTGACAAGTTTAGTACCAAAAAAATCTTATGAATACTACCATTGACGTTATGAAGTTGAGCCCCAGGTTAAACATATTTTTGAGAAATTTCTACTACGAGTTTGAGTTTTTAAAGCATATATTGTATTGGGGGAGAAACATTTTCATTGTATGAAACGCGTCAACCTCGCCGAATGTACGATTTATCAAGGGGTCTCATTAATATTAGATAACTTCGTAGCAACCAAATACGCGTACACGGGGAGCAGCAAGTGCACCCATGTATTTGCTCCAAAGCTTGTAAAGCCCATAAAGAAGAGCGTGAATGGAGCGGCCACCGTCAGCCAAACAGCAAAATCCGTATCGATCGCTAGTTCATGCGTGTGGCTCTGCTCCACTCTCCCGTTCGTTTCCTTGCCTTCCTCCACGTCGTGCTTCTTCAAACGCGCTGACGACGGACGCGACTGACTCATGCACATCGCTCTGGAGTCTCCCCTCGCTTCGCACCCATGAGCACATTCTGCCCTTCCGCATCGCCCATCATACAATCTTCATATCAATTGATACGAGCATTTTTCAGGCGCACCATCGGAGCACCGCAATCTACGGCCGAATCGAACACCACCGGCGACGATGGAAGCAGCACCAGCAGCAGCGAGCTGACGCAATGGATGGAGACGGCGCCGGCCGACGTGGAGCAGGCATAGCAAGACGCTGGGCAATTCGCAGAAATGGAGGTCGACGTGCCGCCGCTGTGCTACGGCTGCGACGACCACTGGTCGTGGAGCTGGTACGACCGCAGCTCGGAGGTGAAGATCTACGGGAAGGCGTCGAACGTCGCCCACTTCCATCCGAACTGGAGCAGCGGCACGGCGGGCGTACGCGGCACGCGCGTCCTCAACAACGGCCGCTATTTCTGGGAATTGCAGCTCAGCCAGCGCATCTTCGGCACGAGCATGATGTTCGGCGTCGGCACGAAGAAGGCGCGCCTGCACGCGGACGCCTTCACGAATCTGCTCGGCGAAGACGCGCACGGCTGGGGCCTCTCGCATAAGGGCTTGCTGTGGCATGCCGGCCGCTGGTATCACTACACGAAGCCGTTCCGGGAGAACGAGCCCACCAGCATCGGGATACTCTTCGACGGCGTCTCCGGCACGCTCACCTACTACAAGGACGGGAAGAGTTTGGGTGTCGCGTTTCGCGGCCTCAATCAGGTCAAGGAGAACCTCTATCCGATCGTCTGCTCGACGGCAGCCAAGACGGAGATGACGCTCGACAAGATGAAGCGCGATTTCGTCAATTTACAGGATCGTTGTCGCGCTGTCATCGTCAAGCGCATTGGGTCGCGACGCGATCTGGACAAGTTGATGGTGCCGACCCGTATGAAAGCGTACTTGGGCGAAGCCTCAGGTCCATTCAAGGAAATTGATCTCAATTTCTCGATGTAACGACTGATACACAATCGCATTTTGTACTTTTCTATGTTCGATTCAACATTGCAGCACATTGCGTCGTCGTTCTAGGACTGCATCTAGTCTCTGCAATTAACTATTAGACCAAATTGTAAATACCGCCAGTCAGCTCCGCATGTACATACGGCAATTACTAACAAGAGTGTAATTATTTATGGAAATTAACTTTTAAACACCCGTGGATTTGATCCATGTGCCATTTTAGTCGTCGTATCTAGGATAAGTAGTCTAATTTATTGAATTTGCCATTAGAGCCATTAACGAACGAGACGTTAATAATCCACACGGTATGATTAACCAAAGCGAATGAAACCAAATAATTTTCTAGTCGAAAGCGTTTCGCTCACAAACGCAGCAACGGTGTAGTTACCCAAACTGTACAATACGCAAGGAATAGGTGTAGGTTAATTATACTAATAGAAACTACACATAGACGCCATTATTTACTAATAAATAGGCAAATATTTAATGAATTTCTAGTAAGGGTATCATTTGAAGTTTTCAATTTATGTTGCAAGTTTAAACAATTGGCCATTGTGTGCAATATCAACTATGAGATAACAAGAATAAATTAAGCGCTGGGAAAAATTGTGTTGCACTTGAATTTTGCGAACTGATTGTCGTGTAATAAATAGTTGTTTTATTTCATTTCATTTCGTAGTATTGTTTTACCAGTTTTACTAGTTTCGTGTTTCATTTTCCTTGGTGATACAACATCAATTAATATTCTGCTGCATTATTGAATTATTAATTGTGCTCCCAAGATATATTTCGATGATTTCGACCAATTTTCGATCAACTTCCTGAAAATTCTGTTCAAGTTCGATATTTTTGCTTCTTCATAAGTACTAGTAGAGACCTCTACAATTGAATAGATAGACAAAATGATGAAAAGTTGAAAAGTAATCTGAATTACCACAATTACTAATCAATATTACTAACCTTTATGACTCATTGAACATTTGTTTGTGCTTTATTTTAAAACAACAAAAACAACTGAAATAGCTTACCCAATAATTATTGTTTTATTCCAACATTGGATTGGAAACGGTATCAGACAGTATTATGCTTTTGGGTTGAATCCATACAAACAAAAAGTAGACACAATGAGTAATTCACAAACAAGTAAGTCTTATGAAATACATTTATAAACTAACTAACTCATATAATGATTTTAGTCCAAGAAAGTCTACTATTTGAAGTCATCTCAGCACATATTTGTGAAAGTGATGAAACCAAGAGGTATGTAATTTACACACTTCAAGTTCGGCACATCTCCAGGAGGGAAGATATTTCTCCTGTGCCCATTGAAAGGAGATACACACAATTTCTCAATCTATACAATGGATTGGTGGAGGAGCACCCAGAGCTGATGGCCAGTATTAGTTTTCCAAAGAAAGCACTCATGGGTAACTTTGATAACAAACTTATTGGTACCAGGACCATTGCCTTTGAAGAACTTTTGAAGCATGTTATGACTGAAGAGAAGCTGCGCTCATCAAGAGCCTTATTGACATTTCTACAAGAACCAGAACTTATCAAAGCCAAATTGTTGATATCACAGAATGATTATGCTGCTGCCATACCAATCTTAGAGAATACTTTTACATTGCTTAATAATATCTATACAGACAGATCACCACAGGTACTGCTTGCATTGTGTCGACTTTTAGCCTGTACTGTTAATATAATTGGGTCCACAAAAGCGGAGAAATGGGCCGATTTAGCCTTGCATCGCTTCGACGGAGTCAGTGATAGCGATCTTCTATTGCTTTATGTGCCATTGCTACATGTTTGTAGAAAGGTATGGGTGCTAAATAGTCAAAATAAGGTAGTAATTGAGCAGCGTCTAAAAGATCTGAAGCGACAAGGTATTAATTGTGCTGATAATGTTCCGCTAATGGATGCTATTATGAAGGTGGAATTGTTATTGACGGGTACGCCAACATAAGCCTCAAGCTATTGCAAAAATAGTTTTGTCAATTAGAAAAACTTTACTCAGCAATTCATTCATTTGGTTTTACTAAGGTTGTATTTTAGACTTATTGATCATGAATTGTGTATTCTGGGCAAGTACTTAATTAGACCATTATTTTATTAATTTATGGACTCCCTTCACAAGCCAAAAATTATTTCTCATGTGATATTACAAACATAAGAAGAATTAATGTTATTCGGCATCATATTTTGTAAATGATTTTAAACACAATTGTAACATGATTCATATTCTGTATATTTTATCAATAAATATTTATTCCGGTTTAAATATTTCATCTAATCAAATTTACAATTTTTGAATTTGTTTAAATTGAGAATTAGCAGGCAACATTTCTTACATAATAAGGTATGGAAAATTGCCTATAATTACTATATTTTCCATGAATTGTTTTCATTTCAATTAAAATCTATTATAGTACTAAATAAGTAGTGTGACCTCCCAATCTCTAAAAACATCAAAATATTGTAACAAATATTATAATTTTAGTTTTAAACGTCGATTTGTATTTTTAATATTGTATTGAGGGTTGCCTAACTAGTCACTTTACTAACATAACCACAATACATGGCTGGCGAAACGTCACTGCCGGGTTCAGTTCAATTTTGTGACAAAAAGTTCGAGTTTCTATCCTAGAAAGCAATTTTAAATCTTCAACAAAGTGGTGCAATATTTGTGTTCATTAGAAAATGATCTCCGCTAAAGTTCTGTTAGTAGCGGCATACGTTGCTTTCAATCTAGCTACAGAAATACACAGTAAGTAAAGTTGCTGATTGTGTCGCGTTTTCATTGGTCCACACCATTGCGTGGCACATTCAAATCACACTAGGACTAATGTTATCTAAACAATATTAAATTTCAGGCAGTCAACTAAGGTATGTTACTTGTGGATCAGTTATCAAGTTATTGAACACTGATCATCGAGTGAGACTCCACTCACATGATGTGAAATATGGCACTGGCAGTGGCCAGCAATCAGTTACTGGTATTGAGATGCAAGAAGATAGCAATAGCCACTGGGCTGTAAAAGCTGCAACCAGTAAAATTTGTCCAAGAGGAGAGGCAATTAAATGTGGGACACAAATACGATTGGAACACATTGCCACAAAGAAGAACTTGCATTCACACCACTTCTCCAGCCCATTGAGTGGTTATCAGGAGATCAGTGCATATGGTGATCAAGGGGAGGGTGATACTGGTGATCACTGGGAATTGATTTGCTCAGGTAAATTGAGAAATATTGCTTATCAATTGTCAACTATATTGATCTCATTTGTAGGTGAATTTTGGGAGAGAAATGATAGTGTGATGTTGAAACATTTAGATACAAGTCAGTATCTAGCTGCTACAGGAAAAACATTTGGCCGACCCATCAATGGACAGATGGAAATTGCTGGCTTGCATTCCACCAGTGGTGCTGTACATTGGCAAGCAGCTGAGGGCATTTACCTTCATCCTGCAGAGAATTTGAACTCACATTACCAAGCACATACTGAGTTGTAATTGGAAAGCTGTGGAAACTGCTTTGATACTAGCACAATTGTGTACATTTTGATAGTGATTTGTGTAACAAACCATCTTTAATTCCCTAAATTATTATGTGAACACTGGCATTAAATAAGAGTGTAAGACATTGATATCCAATGGAAGAACAATGAAGAATTTTTTATTGCATATATCCAAGATCACTTTCAGTTGAATATTTGAAGGTTTGGTGTAATTTTAAAATAATATATCAAATTTTATGTCCTACATACATTCTGATGTTAAAATTAGCTATTGTCATATGTTTGACCTAACTTAAGTCCTTGTTTTTGTAGGCGTTATATTTTCACATTTTGTCTTAGGATGTAGCATTGCAAATATTAACATCAATTTAAAGACATTATATTTAACATCATCATATTTTTGAGGAACATGAAATGGTATAATACTATATTATGCTTAGGTTTATAATTATGTAAATAATCCGTTACAGCATCCGGAAGTTAATTTCTATAAAGACCCATTGTTTTGCTTTGACCTTCCGGTATTGCCGCGGAAGTGGGGAATAAAGTAGCACTTTACATCCGCGGCAATTAGCTAAGCGGTGGTCAGAAAACCAATTCGCATCGAACCGAATATACATTACAGAGAGTAATGTATGATTTTAGTCTCACCACGATTTAGTTCAAATCACAAGCATAACCAAGGAAATAATCAAGCCAAAAAGTGTATGTAGTAGAGATTAAATTGTTTACAAAGTACCTTAATAATAATTGCAGGAAAATGACCAAGGAGTGAACAAACATTTCTACAGATCTATTAATTTAAAAGGTATTTAAATTATTTAATTGATTTATGAAATAATTTCCATTTTAATTAATCAGGTACTTTAACTCAGGAATATATATATATTCTTTTAATTAAAGTTCTTGTAAAAGTTATACGAGAAAAACAACAGATCATAATAATAACATTGTTTAAACGATATTCAAATATATAATAATTCAATTGAAAGTCACAATCCAAAAATTTTTTGCAAAATTTTAAACGCAGTAATTCAATATCCAACGTTTATTTAAACCAGCATATTTGTCATTTGAATGTCAAAAAATAATTTCACAAAAACATAAAAATGTTCCGCATACCACACAAAAAGCATATTAATCCAGAAGAACAAGCAAATTGGTTATCCCGATTATTCTTTGTGTATAATTTCCAAATATTATTATAGCAATTTAATTAATTTTAATTGGTTTTTCTGAGACAGATGGATATTTGGAGTAATAAACTTCTTTCGGCCGCCAACGATCGCTTTTCGACACTTCTATTTTCTGCCACTTGAAGAAGACAAGGCGCAATTCTTGGGCAATGAGATCGCCAGGTATTTTGTAAATGAGTAATCAATAAATAATAATTTAATTAGGTTTTCAGGCTGTGGCGTTTAAGACTCGAGAGAGATAAAACTTCTTTAACTCCAGTGATTGCTGCAATGTTCTATAAACGATTTTGCATTTGCAGTATTTTATTAAGTTTTCAAGTTTTATTATTATTGTAAGTCAGAGTCAATACCATGAACTTTTATAGTGTTTGTAAATCTTTCAGATTAACGATTCCTATAGTGGTTTATAAGTTGCTGTGTTGCATTGAGGAAGAACCAATGAAAATATTGGAGACAAATGAAATATACCTTATTGTCTGTTTGATTTGTTGCTCGATATTGAACATGTTTTTGTTTCATCATTGCAAATTGGCTTTGCATCGAATTGGAATTCGTGCAAAAGTTGCGCTCGAGAATTTACTCTTTAGAAAGGTATGTAATGTTTGAGATTTGCAAATTGGAACTATTATCGTTTGGAAATGTTTGTAAATAGCAATCAAGTTGTAAATGATTACTTTTAGATGTTAAGTGTAGGTGCTATGCATGTAAACTATCGCTCGATGGAACATTCCAAAGTGATTCTTTCATCACGAATTGGACAACTTGCTCCAATAGCATTCTTCCTCAATTTCTTATGGTTATCGCCGATTCAGTTGGGTTTAATTTTATGGCAGATGCATAAAATTGGTGGATTTGTTCCTGTATATGTTTTTGGAATGGTATCTGTGCCAATAATCATAGTAAAAGGTATGATTTACATATCATTTGATTTAAATCAAATAAGAGCTATCAAATCAACACTTTCAGAACAAATTACCGAAAATATTTAATGGAAATGAGGGATATATGATTGAAATTATGTTTTTAGGTTTCTTATTGTTTTTGCATGACCAAACGAAATCGAAACGTAATCATTACACAACCAATCGTCTGAAATACCTCACAGAATTTATCCACTACTTCCGGGAAGTAAAAATGTATTGCTGCGAAATGATTTACGAAAAGTACATCGAAAAATATCGCAGGTTAAAACAACTAAGAAGGTAGAAAAATGCTTTACAACTTTTACAATTATTTCTGTTTTAGTTCTGAACTGCGTGCAATCGTCGCCCTGGAAACTCTCTACATATTTCGGCGATTCTGCATGCTGGTCTATCCTTTTGTAACCACCATAATGACGATTTTCCTCTACAGACACTACAACATCAGCTACCTCATTTCCCAACTCTTCACAATTTTCATGTTTTTCACGCTGACGCAGCTCTACTGCGGTCGCTTCTTTCTGCGTGCAGTGCGCTCTTTGATCCTTTATCGAAGAGTTGTGAAATCCGTGGAGCAATTCCTCACCTTGCCAGAACGATCCACCACAGCGCACTTTTCCATTTCCGCCAAGGATTACCCATTGGGATACATACGAGTATCTGAGATGTCAATTCGAAGCGAAGGACAGGATATTTTGGATAAGGTTGACTTCGAGGTGCAGCCTGGCGAACTTTGTGTCGTTGTTGGTGTTCCAAGATCCGGGAAGACTGCGCTTATTAAAGCGCTCATCAACGAGGCGCCTGTTTATCGTGGAAACGTCTATGTGATTGGAAAGGTTTCGTATTGTTCGCAGGATCGATGGATCTTCGATTCATCAATAAGGCAGAATATCTTGTTTGGGCAGCCGTACCATAAACGAAGGTACAGTAGGGTGGTCAATATGTGCCAGTTGGAGCAGCATTTGATTGATATTCCGGCTGGGGATCGCGCCCTTATTCGCAATATCACGATGACGGAGGTGTTGAAGACGAAGATTGATTTTGCAAGGGCGCTCTACAACGAAGCGGATATTTATATTTTTGATCAGCCGTTTCATGCGCTGGATGCGGTGAATGCGTTGACATTGTTTCGTAATTGCATCCAGTATTTTCTGAGAGGGAAGACGAGGATTATTGTATCTGCACATTTTAACTATCTTTCCCGGGCTGATGTGATATTAGCTATCAATGAGGTGAGTTATCAGAGGGCTTTATCATACTGTAAAGTGAAAAATATGTTTCATTTTGTAGTGTTTGTTGTAATTGAACATTTCTCCATAGACACCATGAATGTAAACACGTCCTTGATCACAAAATCTTGAATTGTCAAATTTTGATTCAAATTTTGCTCGTTTTAACTTAAAGTTAGAATATTCAAACCAAACTATATTCACACTAAAGAGTGTAATTCATAGACTCCTAGATAATGTGAAAAAGTATTGATACCTTTAGTACATGAACAGGTGATAAATTCATTTGATTTTTGTCATTTTAGGGCCAATTATTGGCATGCAATAACATCAAAGAGGTGATGAAGTTTATGAATCGTTCGGAGATGGATATCGAAGATATGTCACTAACAGCCTTGGATTCACCATCAATAATTAGTGTAAGTTCCTTTTGTTTGTTTGTATTTGGGTAATTATAAATCTATTTTATTTCCATAGTCACTTGCTGATGAAAATGACGATTATGACATAGCACACTTCCAGAATATTTTCGAAAACTTCCAAAGTTCGATGTACAAAGCTTATTGTTCTTATGTTTATGGTGATAGTGGTTGGATTCGGCTTTCTGTGATACTTCTACTTGCAGCTCAAGTCCTTCTGAGTTATGGAGATTATTATCTGTTATTTTGGTAACGTATAATTTCAGTATCAGATTTCAGTATCAATCTTACAATTAGTGCATTATTAAGATGATCTTAGAAGAGTACAGAACAATTTTGCTGGTGTTCCCTGTAGATTGATGATAATGATCATCGTCTTTCATTTATTCATCAGCCAAACTAGAGTTCTGTCCTAAGAAAATTTTCCGAGTTTCCTGTTGTCATGGCATCATAACCTTATTTTTGGTCCCTATCCTCTTTTTTGTCATGTATTTTGAGACTACAACTTGGTTAAAATAGCTATTTTCAATCATGGATGTACTTAGTTACAACTAATTATCAATCTTTAGCTGTTATCTGTAATGTTTATAAAAATAGATGCAACGGCCATTTTAAATTATGAGACTCCATGACAACAGCAGGATCGTTATTAGAGGGTCGTCATTTTGTAATAATTCAAATTATTCCAGGGCAGGAACACACAACAAATGTTCGGCAAAACTTGAACCCGAAATAAACGAAGAACAATGCTTAAAACCGGATGCATGGAAGCTAGACTACTATTTGTACTTCCTGAGCGGAAGGACAGCTTGCATGTGGCTAAACCTCATGTACTTTTCAATGACACGCATCAACTACGCGAAACGAGTACACAAGGATGCAATGCTCAAACTACTTGAGGCCAAAGCGGAAGTGTACATCTTCGACGCGGACATTTACCTCAATTTTCAACAAGCGATGCAGATTCTGGATTTCCGTCTCACGCGACACGCCATAATCACATTACCCTATATGCTGCGCGTCTTTGGTGCGATGATGCTCATGATTCACTTCTGGATCTGGTCCATCATCCCGGTGTTCATCTTCGTCGTCCTGGCCAACATCTTGGTCTACTTCTTCAGCTATGCAGCCACACAACTTGAGTACATGCAAATGGCGAGTAAGTACATTCTAATTGGATGAAATATATCCGATTTATAGCTTTATTCTAGCACGGAATTCATCTGTGGCTTACGTGCGCACAACAGTCCAAGGAATCGAAACAATTCGGGCGTTCAAGAGCGAGCAAACTGTCACGCATGAGTATGAAACTTTGCAGGACGATACCACGGCTGCTCTGGTGATGTCGCTTACGTTGAATGACTTTGTAGGATTCTACATTCATATGCTATGCATTCTGTATCTGATATTATTCTTCGCGGTCTACTCACAACTCGGAATTTACGGTAACAACAATCACATGATATTTTCCCTGAAAAGTAATGAAATTTAATGATTTTCAGATAATATATCAATTGCAGTATTGGCCTACATCTTCGAGCACTATTTAAACATGTTGCTTAACTTGCATTACTCAGTAAGACATACTGCTCTAGTCATTTATGACGTGGCATGCACTCAGAATTTAATTAACTACGCGAATATGGAATCAGAGGGGCCATTTTTCTCACATCCGGTGGACAAACCTCCAGATGCATGGCCCGAAACGGGGCTGATCGAATTCTGTCGAGTTTCGGTGATATACAAAAGCCCCAAAGTGGATCCAGTTCGAGACCTCAATCTCACGATCGAGGATAATGAAAAGGTCGCGTTGTTGGGACGTGTCGGGTCCGGAAAATCAACAATCATTGGAATCCTTTTCAACATTTTTCGGCGGACAGGAAATGTCTACGTGGATGGATTGCATATTGATGATGTTGGTTTGTACGAGTTGAGAGCTAAGATCTCTATTGTCCCAAAAATCCCGTTTATCATCTCGTGCAGTCTACGCAGAAATATCGATATATTTGGAGAATTTAATGATAATGCAATTGCAAATGTCCTGGATCAAGTTGGCATCGAGTATGTTTCATTGGATCAGACGGTTTGCAATGATGATTACAGTTATTCGGAGAAACAATTGATTTGTTTGGCGCGAGTCTTGCTCCATCCAAATAAAATCATAGTTATCTATGAGAGCGAATTCAAATCTTCTACCAGGTAAGATCACATCAGTTTTTGTAGTTAGAAATGCAAGAAATTCGTAAGATTCTTCAAACAAAAAATTGTATATTAAAGTTTCTAACTTCAAACTGTAATTACTTTTAAGTTGGCTGATAGATGGCGTTAGCATCTCTATCAAGAAATTTTGAAGGAATTAATAAAATTGTTAAATTTCAGAGCGGATTCAATGATTCACGACGTAATCCGGAAGAACTTCAACAATAATACAGTGATTGTAGTGAGTAATAAGTTAGGCAACCTAATGTACATGAATCGGATCGTTATCGTTGACAAGGGACAAATCGTGGAAGATGGAGAACCGAAAAAGTTGATGGCGAGGACTAGTAAGGTGCTTCAACCATTTCTCAAAGCATATCTGACCAGTCAAATGAAACAATTATCCAAGGGTAATTCAATCGCTGATTTGGAAACGATGCAACTAGAAATGGCCACGTCAACAATCAATGCTATCAATTTATATCGAGATAGTATGATGGGTTCTGATAGTAATACTCGAGAAGATGATGAATGATTAACCAGTAAACGTTTTGATTATTAATTAAGTTTTATTCGTGCTCTGAGGTTAATTAAAAATTCAGAGACTAAATTTGAAATTTTAGAAAGTGAACATTATTGGTTGAAGATGCTCGGGAGATTTCTATTTCTAAGTCATGAACTTTGTATAAGTAAATCACAGATTCACTTGTTATTGAAGTGTTGATATTTAAAAATTATAATTTTCGTTAGAAAATCGAATCGTCCCTGCTATAAGACAATATCTCACTTTGTATTTGCATAATGTATGCACATACGAATTGTGGCAACGACACGAAACGGAAGTGGCATCTCTTCCAAACGTTGTCTGCTTATTCGTAAGATGGTTATATCTGAAGTGATAACTTTTACTTTTTCACAGCGACCAATTTTGTCTGCTTTTTTCTTTGTTCGTCTCTTCCGATCGCGCGAAGAAGATGTGTGCATGTGTACAAATAATGTAATTATTCATCTGAAACGTCCCAACAACTTTCTTCCATTACGTCGCCTCTTACTCGCAAACATCTCTTATTAGCGCGTAAGTTATTACAAAATTTCTCAGGCGGCTTCTAGTTTTTAAATTGGATGCCAATAAAGCACCCATTTTGTATGGACGAAAAAAGAAGCTAATTTTTAATGTACTACTAGTATTTTCTTGGCGTGTTTTTAGTGGCTATAATTAAATATTATCCATAAGTGAAATAAAGACATTTTACCTCACTTGTGACTGAAATGAATAGTACAACTCGTGCAATAAGTGTTGTTACTATATTTACAAATATTTAAGGTTGAAAATCCAAGTTAAATAAAATTTTGATTTGATATAAATATGTCATATCAGAATTTATGTTAACAATTTTGGAATTTGTCGCTTTTTGTAACTTTGAAAAGTTGAAGAAGGGTTGATCTTTGATATGATTAAATATCATTTTCTGTAATTTTCTAGTATCTTCTATTTTCTATTAATAAACGTGCAATTAAATCTGGTTTGAGCCGAATATTCAAGTCTAGTTACTGAAAATATATTTGAAAGAATATATTGAGAATTTTGCAATATGAAAGTTTTGAGTTTGTAAACATCACAATTCACATGAAATTGAATTGAAATTAGCATTTCTAAGAAACTCTTTGTTGTATCTGAACGAAAATGGAATTGATTATGATTTAATTGAAGTACAAGCAGGACGTGAGTATTTATTAAATGCCGAACATTACGAGCAGAAACAGCAGTAACAGGAAAATCAGCAACTTCCTTGTCGCAAATCAATATATTATATCAGCAATGCTAATTCAAGTGCTAATTCGAATCTAGCAAATGACAAAAGAGATGCCAGAGGAATTAAGTGAATAGATATAAAGTTGGAAGTGGGAAATACTCGTTTATGTGTATTGCTATAGAAATATTCATTTAAAGTGTGTAACAATTTCCCGATTTAAATCTCCACGTTCGAGCGCTGATTTACGAATCAAGAAACTAAAAATAAGTAAACAAATATAGGAAGTACATATTCGATAGATTTCAATTCAATTACCGCCAGATATTTGCATTTTCCTTGTTGTTCTTTGAACATACAAATATTTGGATGACAAATAAACAAATGAAGAAGCTTCTTTAATTTTTGACTCATAATTTTTGCATTACAACAAATTGAATTTCTCGGTCGTTGTCGAATACCATCGGCAGATGTTTCCTCGGAGAATAATCACTTCACTTTTACTTTTCTTCTCTGGTATGCAGCACTCGAAGATCGCCGCTTTCATAGCTTCTCATGCATTGCTTTATGTAATTGCAGATATTTGTTGTTGAGAACGAACCGAATTTTAGTCCATTCATCGAATGTAATTGCGATTTGCCGTCGTTATGTCAAACACGAAGAAAAACGGAAGAAATGCATAAATAGCATTATTAACGCTAAATTATTTACACCGCGAAAGAGCTGGGAATAACGCGTTTAGCAATTTTCGCATTTTTTGCAAGGTTAGCCCGATTGGAAAGTCACGAATTTATTGTTTTATTGAAGAAACGTACATTTTGCAGTGCTGACTCAAATTTGGCCACAACCAACGCCAGTGCATGAATTCCCCATTAAGATAATACACGTTTGTTTTATTTGCATGATGTACGCATGTTGAAGTAAATGTACTCATTCAAAATATCATATTGAAATTCTTGCAAGCACTTGAAGTGTATGTATAAAGTCATAAAATGATTTTTTTTTCGTTAGTTGGTTCGTTGGTTTATCAAACCAATTTGTGGTCCTACAACTCCCAAGAAGTTTTTGTTGATGGTAACTTTATGGAATGGTCGTGACTCCTCACGTGTAATTTATTCATCGTGATAAAAGTTGGCGCGCTTTTCAAAAAAATTCATCAACCATACGCGAAGGATGATGCGTTCGTATGCAAATTGCGACTTTTACTTTTTCACGAATATTTCATTACCACGAAATTTTACTTTCCTATTAAATTCGACGTGACATCTGCAGCAAGGAAAGTGAAAATCAGTCGACTAGAAAGACAAAAATGACGAGAAGAAGTTGGGCGCGTTAAAGTTTATTTCATTAAACTTTAATTCTACGTCACATATATTTTGGCTTGACAATAATATTCAAAATTATGTGTAATTGAATTTTTTTAAGTTTTCATATTGCACAATTCCACTTATGGCAAAACTATTACTTTTTCAATGTAATTCAGAAAATATTTGATGCAATTGATATGCAATCAAGATTTGTAAATTGTAATTAAGCGAGAGGCAAAAGTAATTCAGTTTTGTTATATCTGAATCAATTTGCAACAATTGCAATTCAGATTTGATAAATATAATTGAGGAAGCATAAGTTTAATATAAGAAACAATTTAATGTATCAAATAAAGTTCAAATGCAAATCAGATTAGTGTTTCTTTTAGTTAAATAATAATTTTGATAGGTAAAATTGCCAATTGTTGATGTTCATAACATCAAAATATTAACATTATTACTGCAACAGTAATTATCGCTTAGTTTATAAATATGTATTAGTTAAATCAACTTCAATGAATTTAATGTAATGCTTTTTGAATTTCAAATGACAATTTCTGAATTACATTTCATAAATCGGAATAACATTTATAGCATTCTGAAATAAAAATTATGTTTTCTGGATTACAATTCACAGATTCGAAATATATTTGAAATATTCTCAGTTTCATTTAACAAATCTGAATTTCATTTCTTTTTTTTCTCAAAATTAAATGATATTTTCTGAATTGCAACTGGGACAGATGTAGAACCTAAAACTTCTCAGAAAAACAGAAATCTTTGTAAAGGAATTTTTGTGTAGTAATTATTTATTATTACTTATTAAATTTTGAGGAATCAACTGCCAATTGTAATAATAATTGACTGTTATTTTGGTAATTGAGAATATCAGTTTTATGTAAATGCAACCAATAAAGAAAAAATATCCTAATTTCAACTATAAACGCATTGTCACTCTAATATTTATTAAATAAATCTTGCAAACTTTTTTTAATAGTTGATGAAATAATGTAAAGCTTTGGTGATACGAATTGTACTTTTATTTTTCTAAGGGATATAGAATATGTAAAATGAATATTTGAAATAAGTTAAATTTGCCCATAAATTGCAAAAATTTTAGTTGAAATATAAAATAGTAAATTTTGCAAACGATTAATTATTATTACTCACTTTTTCAAATCAGTGCGATCATATGTCATTCTTAATCATATTTAAGTAATAAATTAGCATTGTAAGCAATTTGATAATTGAGGATTAATTTGAAAAATTAAGAGAACCTTAAAATGCGTTGCTACTAGAAACATTTTTATGAACTAAAGGTGGACATAGTTTTGAGAGTTTATGATGTAGTATCAAAATTTGGTGAAATATACTCTAGGGGTGAATTAATGCAGCGTGTAATGCAAAAATTCGTACCTAATAACATTCAATAAATCACATGGAACGTGATGGTAACGCGGCTGAAAAACGTGAAGAATATCGTCGATCGCAAGACGCGAAACGAAACGAAATCAAATGAAGGAAATCGTAATGTGAACTCAACTATGTCGATGATTACGTAACAACTGCAATAGCAATCGTTAATAAAACGTAAACGACGAGTGCCTTTCTGAACGAAACATTCATTTCTTCCACTCTTTCGCTGCTATCTTTTAGCTTGCTATGGAATGATTTTCTCCTCGAGGCTCTTCAGGACAAATCGATCTCATTTTCATAGCCTCCATAAAGTCACTCCATATTCCACATATGAGTAAGGTGGGCCAGACTGATAAGTAATATGTGTAATAATGTGTAATAAGCTAATTTATTCATTGTTTATTTATGCAGATTGGCGCAATTCCTTCGATGAAATCCAGTCTTAATTCAATATACTCGCATGCGTGAACGGATAATCTTCGCTCGATTTCATTCAACAAGTCCGACCGCATATCATTATTATAATTATGTATTCATCTCGGAGGCGCTGACGAAATATGTGGTTCGAAGAGATGCCGCAATGTCTGATTAATTGCGTTTTTCTTCGCGTTGTTTCTCAGCAAAGTGCGCAAATGGGTTTTAGTTTAATTGAACACATTTCAAATGGGATCATTTATTTCATCGTTTGTGTTTCAGAAATCATTAACTTCATTATTTCGACATTCATGTCACTAATCATAATATTTGACGTGTTGTTAATAGTTTTTTTGTATATGCTTTTATTAAAAAAATCAATATTGCATATGATATATTTCGTATGAAAACTAAGCACAACTAAATATTAATTTATTTTAGAAGAGTATATCGCGCTGAACAACTTTTATTTTACAAGTAACAGAAACAAAATTTTGATGATTTCTTGTAACATTTAACATGTCAAATTAGAAGTGGTGCTAAAAACTTTTTGTGATTTTTATGGTAACTTTTTTCCAGGTAAGATAAAATTTCGTATATTACATGTGTGTGAAATGCCATTATAAACTCGTGAAATTTGGGAATCACTTGTTTGTAATTTTGTCTTTCTCACACTTATAATATAATCTAATATTATTCTATAAGTGAAGCAATTATAACATTTTATTTTACTTGTGAGTTAAACGAAAGACAACTCGTGAAATTTAGTGCTCGTTGCTATAATTAAAAATAAATTTAAGTAGTGTCAAACATGGTCATGATGCACCACGTCAAGTTTTGATAATTTACTTGTGTCATATCTGAAGTTATGATAACTATTTTGAACTTATTTTGCAATTCTAGAAACTTTGCATCAACTGACCAACTCTAATCATATTATAAAGTGATTTAAATTACTATTTCCTCAACTATTTAAATACTCATCAATTATTCCAAAAAATATATTTACATTTATCTGTAAGTACAAAAATAAATTTGACTTTGATCAAGCCTTTATTATAGCTTAATAATTTTCCAAAGATAAAATTCAAAGTTATGGTCTTTGTTATTATATAATCTATACTACTTTTCGTCATTTATCATTTTAGCACAATATAATTTGAATGATTGTCATAAAAATACCAAATTCAATACAATAGGTATTAGTTTTTGGCATTGAAAAATATTAATATAATATAATATATTAATACAATATTAATATTTGTTTAAGATCGATTTGGTTAATAATATTTGATTCACTTACAGCCCCAAAAATAACAATAGTAATAATAGCATTATTAATCGATGATAGGTAACAAATGAAATTTTAAGTATGTATATTAAAACTGTTCAAAGCTAATAACATTATTTCTAATAACTATTTCATCAACAAAATTAAAGTTATGCATTAAGATAATTGTTAAAATATTATTAAAATAGTAAAAGAGACTTATCTTATTTGAACTTATTTGTACTATTTTAATATTAATTTTTCATTAACGGTTAATTTTTTATATTTTCATATATTTGATAATAAAGTTTATTTATTGTTATTGTATTCATTGGGTAATATAATGTCAAACTATAAGTACCATTTTTAATCAGACATTTATAACATTAATTTTTATTTATTTATCATAATTCTATACAAGATTATTTCATTTTTCTGGCAGTTTATTAACTATTTTCAAATGTGGTTCAAATGTGATTGATTTGGACTGAAAGAGCATGAGGTATCAACCTTTCTGACTTGTTCTTTAAAATCAAAGTCTATTTATTCAAAAAGTTTTATAAGGAATAGGAAAAGTGTTAGTTTGGTAAAAAAGGTAAAAAAAACTTCCAACCTCAAGATTGTTTATCTAAGTCATCCTTTCTACATTGCAGTTACTTGAGATTCTAGTAAAAAAATTGAATGTGTTCAAACCCAAAAAATTGTTTGTAGAAGGAGAAAACTCATTTATCTTTGCAAATTAAATTTGATGTTATTAATTGTTGGAATTAATTGTCTCTCATAACTTGATTAACACAAAACATAATAATTAAGAAATGGACGGTTATAGATATACGTAGAGATTAGAAATATGCAATTTTGAAGAACAATCAAAAAGTACTAACGAAGAATTATTTTCCTCAATTAAAATCCAAACTAAAACATACATCTACCACTCAACAAAATTCATAATTCATAACTCAAAGCCACAAACCAAACACAACAATTTACTGTATTGCTCATTAAAAACACGTTCAAACGGTTCATAGATCCTCGACTACAATCCATTATTATAGTTCACATAATTGAAGCGATTCGACGCGAATCTCTCTCCAAAGCGAACGTCGTCCGAACAATTCATTCACATTTGATTCGCCGTCTTGTATCTCGTGTTATTCAACTCCAGCATTCTTCCCTTTTGCATTTGCCTGTCTTCTCTCGTGTTATGCATTATGTACATTTGCGATTCGATTGTGTCCACTTTCTTCTTTTTACCAGCATTCACGAATCCGCGTTCAATTGTCTCTCGTGATGCTTCCTGCAGGCCAGCCATCAACATCTTTTGCTTCCATCTAATCGAGATTGAATACGAGCTGATAATATTGCGATCACTGATGATGATTGCTCTTATATAACGAGGCGTTTAATAAGTAGCTCTATTATAACTTGGAAGTGGAGCATCCCGTGCTCTGTTAACCATCGGCCAAACGAAGAACAAATAAGTTGCAATTAACAGGTTGAAAAAACTAGAAGTTGTACAAGGCAATAGAAGATATTATTTTTGTATCTGTAAGTTTGTAAGTGATTGTTGGCAATTTGAAAAGTTGTCTGCTCATAAACGTTTTGAATTTCATAATTGGAAAATTCATTGCAAAATGAGTCGTTATTCGAGAATGGACGAATTGAGCGATTGCAATTTCAATTCCGATCGTTTGATTCGTTCCTGCCGGTTGATTTCTTAATTTATGGCTGGATTTGATCAGAATGTTCTATTGACATTTCGATGTTGCTCGTACGCGTAACGCGTTTAAGGAAATTCCAGTTGGATGCGAACAAGTTGCATGCGCAAGAATGAAGAATTCGACCGCGCAATGTGAATGTGCTGGATGGACTGGGATGGGTTGGAATACAAGAAGAGCAATGCGAGAGTAATTATCAACTGGTTACACGAATGTGCATGACTCGTGACACATTAACCAACTTATCGTTATCATATGTTTATGTGCTTCTGTCTTTTGCAATCTTCTATGTTGGATAAACTCTCACTTGATTGGTGATAACATTGTTAATACACTTCGATTTTCGTTTTAATTTATTATTGAAGATATCTTTGGTTTAAATCGAGTGATAAGTACTGTTTTTACTATACCTTTTGTCAATAGTAATAGAGAAAGTATAAAATGAAATTCAGATAAGTAAATCATAATTAAGATTAAGAATAAATGTAATTCAGATTTGTTATGTATGTAAATCAGTATGCATCAATTATAATTCAAACTAACTATTAGTAAATATAATTGAGAAATCATCAAGTTTAATATCAAATCTGAATTATATTTCTCCCTTTGTAAAATATAATTATGGGTCTCTTATCTACAATTGAAAAAGTTGTAGATTTTATGGCTTCTAGAACATTTCCAAAAGTAATTCAAAAAGTATAAAATGTAATCAGATTAGAGAATTGTAATTAAACGAAGAGCAAATGGAATTCATATTTACTATATGTAATTCAGTTTGCAACAATTGAAATTCAGATTTGGTAAATATAATTCAAAAAGAATAAGTTTAATTTCTGAAGCGATTAATTGTATTTTACACTACTCAAATAAAATACATCAAATGAAATGTATTTCATTTCTGAAGAAGAGATGAATTTAAATCAGATTAATGTTACTTTTTGTTAAATATAAATTCAGGTTTTGATAGGTAACTTATGCATATCATATTAAAATATTAATGCAGCAGTAATTATCACTCAGTTTATAAATAAAATTTAAATCAACTTATTAATTGAATCTGAATTACATGTAATGCTCTCTGAATTCTAAATGACAATTTCTGAATTACATTTTATGAATCGGAATTATAATTATAACATTCCGAATTACAGTTTTATGGATTAAAATTTACAGATTTGAAAATAATTTGATATTTTCTCAATTTCATTTAACAATTTTGAATTACATTTCATCTTTTCGAAATTTAATTGAAGCTTTCCCAATTAAAGTTGTAGATATTTCTGCTCTCTTTAAATGACGAAATTTAATTTATGCTGCATTCGCTGAACGAAAAGATAATTTTCTCTCCCATTTTTAACATTTCATGAAAACTATCTTATACATGCTAATTGCAAAAAGGTGATTTTTTTTATGATTATGTGCAATCACATTCATCAATTTTGATTATTGAAAAAAATTTTAGCTTCAACTACTTTCTTTCTGTTTTTTGATAACTTTTTGATTGGAAAAACCTCCAATTTTGAAGAGTACATGAGACAAAGTTTCAAAAATTTCCTTCTTCCAGTTCAAAACAAACAACAATTTATAGGAAGTAGTAGATAAAATATCAAGAAAAGAAACAGAAGGATCATTATATATAATTAATTTGAATACTTAATAAATTAACAAATTAAACACCCAATAAAAATTTATTTGTTAAAAATATTAAGTAATCATAAAAATTAGAATTCAAAAAAGAAACCGCCTAGAATTGCAAAATTCTACAAATCTCAACGATATTTTCCCACCGCATACGTCGAAATCGCAAATACACTGTTCATATTGGCATATAATTGTTGCTACCACTTCAGCAGCCTCCATCTCTATCCATTTCACATGCAACAATCTCGATGCCTTCCTACCATCAATACGGCCACACGAGCCCGACGTTGGTGGAAGAAGTAAAAGCCATCAGAGGCGGCGAAGATTCTTCAGTCGGTTGGTGCGAGCCGCGTTCTAAGCACATTATTACTCATATCTTCGTCGAACAACGCCGAAATCGTCGCGGAAACGAAAGCAGAAAGTACGCAAATCATCAGGAGTGCGCAAATACAGTTCGAGGTGCAAGCAAGTGACTCAAGTCGCGAGCGAGAGTTGGCGCACGCTTGACTCAGTCGTCGGAGTGTGCGCGCATCGCGGCGCGCGCATCATCGGCCCAGAGCGCCTCTTTGCGCATCGAAGAAGAGACACACGCAGAGCAGAAGATAAGGCAAAAAAGGCAGGCGACACACAGAGCAGCGACGATGAAGAACTCCCTTGCGCTTCATGCTCTCCTGGTCATGTGCGTTGAGGCTGCGGTTGCGCAGTTTATTGGACAGCAATCGGTAAGTCAGCAACGCGCTGGGCTTTGTACTTAAATTCTACGCATGTCCCGAGTCCGTTCATGTCTCGCGCAAGTTTCATACAGTGTGGATTTGTTACCATTTTCCATACAACTTTTTCATTGGTCACTTCTGATAAGCAACTGATAAGCAATGAGTATGAAACGGTTTACAACTCATATTTTCCCTTTTTTCAATTTTTCAATGTAGTTTTCAACAGCCTACTTAATTTGTTTTTCAGAATTTGAAAGTTTTCTTATTTTAATTTTTGAAAGGACCAGAAAAAATTTAGGTAGTTTATCCTGCATTCAAATCATAGATTTTTTCTTAAGTCACCTTTGCTGTTTTAACTGATAAGAAATACATTATATTATAAGTGTGAAATGCAAAATTATAAATGAGTGATACACAAATTTCATGAGTTTATTATGGAATGTCGCACACGTGAAATATACGATTTTATCTTACTGGAAAAATGTTGATACAATGTTCCAAGAAGCAACAAAATCCAAAATAACTTCCACAATTTTTGATATTACATTTCAAATGTCACAATTAAATCGTCAGAATTTCGTTTGAGCAGGCACATTATGATTATGTTTGCAAACCTTAAAATCTTGATACCTAGGCAAAAATGGCACTTTATTTTGTGAGATGTCATTCAATTCACCCACTTGTAGAAAAAAAGGTATTCATTTTTTCCACTTGTCGAAAAATATACGTCACTAATTTGACAAGTGAAAAATATTCAATTTTTCTCACTGAAAACACGCATAGAAAATGCAACATTATACGCTCCAGTAAGATAATAGTAGATTATATTATAAGTGTGAGAAATGCAAAATTATAAATGAGTGATACACAAATTTCACGAGTTTATTCTGGCATTTCGCACACGTGTAATATACGACATTTTATCTTACTGGAAAAAATTTGATACAATGTTCCAAGAAGCAACAAAATCCAAAATTACTTCCACAATTTTTGATATGACATTTCAAATGTCACAATTAAATCGTCAGAATTTCGTTTGAGCAGGCACATTTNTGTTGTTGAATTGTAGAACACATGTACGTCACTGTTTTGACAAGTGAACAATATTCAATTTTCGTCACGTAAAACACGCATAGAAAATGCAACATTATACGCTCCAGTAAGATAAATGAATTAATATGAAGTTTCACGAATTTATATGATATATGCTATCAAACTCTAGAACCTGTCGTGCTCGGATTTATAAAAGTTGTGCATGTTTGGAAATTATAAATAAGAAAATAAAACCCAAAAATGAAAACCCGTCAGGATTCTTTTCTTTAAGGATAAATTGAAAAAATGGCACGACACGCTGTTAAGGTTACAGTTGTTTACATCATATCCAAATTTGGTCTAAAAATGATAAACCGTTTTGAAGATGTAAAGTTACTGCCTTTATCAATTTTTTGCCACTAATTATTTATTTACTCCAAAATCTCGGAATTAATATTTTTTTTATTATTTTTCTCTTAAGAGTGTTGATCAGTCAAAAATATTTTCGAAGGCAATTAAATTCAAAACTTTCATGGTAGGAATGGGCCACTGTACGAAACGGCTACCTGGGGCAAGTTCT
>JARJDZ010004030.1:0-17540 GCA_030264555.1 Aleochara sp. GC000083 | reverse complement strand
TTCATTCATGGAATTATGGCATGCTCATAATTACATTATTATGTTATATGCACTGTTAGGTTCGCGAATTAAAAAGAAAACGAATTTCACGCTCTCTTGATATGTAATTACGTAAGGCATATTTCAGCTAAGCCTATCTAAACGTTGTTGTTAGTTTAAAATTAATTTATGTGGCGCTAAACGGTTCAAAATGTGCTTCGAGAGCGTTGGAAATTTTATTTATGTTGTGAAAACTTCACTAAAGTAGCGAAATCTTTTATTTCATACTTGTTCAAACTTTGTAATTAACTTTTCCCAAAGTTGAATAATTTAATTTCCCATAGGCCAAAGAAATCAAATTATTTATTTTCGCAATGAAAGTTTAATTAGTTACAAATCTAATAATTATGTATGAAATCATAAAAGAGCGCAATTGATTATTAGGAAATATCCAAAAATCATACAGTCCGAAAGAAATACTCATATCAAGTTAATGTCTTATTAGAAAGGGAATTTAATTATCTATAAAATTTGATAGTTTCATTTCGGTTCGTTCAACAATGCCAAAAATTACAGCCATAATTTATGATCTTGCACCTGAAATTCAAACAAAATTAGAGTAAGTGTAAGCATCAAATTTCTTCTTTCGGCGTTTTTCTGTGGTAATGCCACAAAACCGTTTGTAAAACAAAAACGAGAAGACATAAAATGGTCAATGGCCTAGATTTTTACAGTGACTGGTTCCATCGCTATTGGAAGAAATTGCTTTCTTCTATTTACTTATTTTTTTATTCAGATTTTTTTCGGTTTCTCGCTGGTTTTGTTACTCCAAGTTGAATGCCGCGGTTCATTCAGATGCATCCTCTGGCTTAATGTACAAGAAATGAACGAGAAGACGTGTATGTTCGTGGAATCAAACATCTTGGTGGATGGCCATGGTGGTCACTCATCAACGAACGGGTGGACCACTCTTGGTACCACTGCAAGACACGGAACCAACCGACAGACGATGGAATGGAATGATAATAGGATTGGGAAGTAATTTTCATCGTCTCGAGAGCACTCACGAAGGAGAAAAGCCTTCTTGTTGATTGAAATATGCTCGTAAAACGATCAAATTTCCCGTTTAATTGAACAGCGAGCGCAATAACTCATCGGCGCACATAGAAATTTTTAATTTATGCCAATTATTCGATTGTGATCGAAACTTCAATTGGCCCCGATGAATTCGTCGATTCGATCGATTATTATCGAGCGGTCGTTGATTACAAAGCAGAAACGAATTAGGGATATTTTAGATGATAATTACGCGGTGTGGATGGTACCAGACGAGATGCGTATGGAAATCGTCTTGTAATTATGTAAATTGCAGTTCGATTTCTCTCTTTTACCATCTTGTCTTAAGAACGTTAGATTGTACTCTTCTAGAAGTTTTCATGTATCCAGTCAAATAAGAAAAAAAGGAGTTCAAAAAGCCTGGAACAGCATCTCATCCAACTTATCTTGTTATCGATCTCGTTGGATGTTCCAAAAGATAGATGAGATGCTTCTATGAACTTGTAACAACTTTTTTGTTTCGTTTCTCATCATGCACTTGATCAATGGAATGCATCAACAGTTCTTTTTTGTTTTGGTAACAATTAAATATTTATTATCGTAGGTTCATAACTTCAGTTGTCTGCTGGTCAAGAAAAACAAATATTTTTTGTGTACTGTTATTTAGTTTGAGTCACGCAAACGAAGCCTTTTTTCATTATCTGTAACGTTGTCATCGAATATGAAGATAATTGGTTTGTAATGTACATCATTAAGATGAATTACTCTCAGATAAAATTGTTTTTGGTTGAATACTACAATTTTCTAGGCATTGAACTTCTTCCTGAACATTTTCAATTTCAAATTTAAGTTCTTTTCAACACTTTAACAAACTTTTAGAAGTTGCAAAACTACATTTAGTAAGTTACAAAATCTAAATCTAATTGGAATGTTCTTCACTGGGAAACAACAAAATTCAATTTGCCCAATGAAATTATATTACAATCTTACAACTACTAACTAATTGCAAACAAATGTACAAAATTATATAAATAGAAACATTGCAATTCAAAATAGACGGTTGTTTCGTGGTGCTGGGGTTAATCATAATTGAAACGTCGACCTCCATCGAAACGAAATCCGTAAGCAGCGGCATTCTTCGCATCCACCAAAGCCGGATTGCGATGCTTGTAGAAGCTGCCATGGGAATGGGCCGCCCTCACCGAGCCAGTTTCTTCGTTGCGTGGATAAAACGCCTCGAACATACCTTCTGGCGGCAGCACGCCGCTGACGCTTTTGTCGTTCGGATCGTAGCCGCAGACGGCTGCAACTCCAACGGCGACCAGAAGCAGCAGCACCACGAAGTTCGATGATTTATTAACGCCGCGGACGTCGGTCACGTGCCAATGCATTTTGTCCAGCTGTCCACTTCGTACTTCGAATAAATCAGTCTGCAAGCAAACGTAGCCAGACGCTCGATGGTTTCGCACTAAACGCCGCACGCAAGCGAACGTTGTGAGAGAAAGTATTCGACGAGAAGGTCGTGACCACGCATATGAGCGCAAGACATCGCTTGTAGTGTAGTTATGTCATCGTGTTGGCTACTTCTGAAGTTGCTCTTCGAGAAAAATTGTTTAGGAACTTCCGAATACAATATTATCTATAATATTTAACAATTTACAAGTTTTCAGTAATTTGGCGCTTTTTAGAACCAAATTTTCCTTTCTTGAACTGGATATTCCTCTTTTTCAACTCCTTCTTCTTCTCATTATGGCGAATCTTCTTCTTGGCATGCAATTCCGGATCTGTTACAGCGAGTTGTGTGCGCTCGCGTTTCCGCTCAGCGCGCTTCACCGACAAACGACTTTCCAGGCTGCTCAGCAAGCTGGTGTACTCCTCTTTGCCAATCTTCTTCTTCACCAGGTTCGCAACTTCGCGACTCAACTGCAGCAACTCCTCGGTGCTCTTCTCCTGCGTTACCATTTCACGCACAAGTGGCGCAACTAAATGATGCAACATTGGTCGTAATACTTTGATATCGATAACAGTCACCAATGCAGCAATAAGTTTGAATAACGCCGTGCGCAGCGTGGTAGATTTTGAATTCTCCACGATTTCGATATTTATGATGCGCCTGACGCGTTTAATCAGCCATAAAAGATGTATCCGTTTCGTTACATCTTCCTTCTCCTCATCCTCATCTTCGTTCTCGCTGACTTCTTCATGCTTTTGTTGGTTTTTCTTCACAGGAATATTCTGTAGCACACGGGCGATGAGAATTAGATTCTTAATCACCTGCTCAGCCAAATCAGGCTTCGTGCCAGACGGTTGCAACTGCGCGCATAAATCTAGCGCTAAGGATTTTAATGAATTATTCGGATTTGAATACAGGTATCCTGTAACTGAATCTTCTGAAGTCGACTTATTATTAAGTAATAACTTTGAAAGTTTTTCGATATCAATGGAGCTGAGAACATAGCCGAGGAATTGAGCAGCAGCCAAACGGACCCAATCGTGTGGATACGAAAGCAACGTTTGAGTGCGTGTAGAAATGTTCTCAACATCTTCGTTGTTCTTCAAAAACGAAGGGCAATGTGAGCATAATTTCAGAAGCATTTGCATCACTTGGAATAAATGATGATCACGTGTGCGCTCCTTAATAAATCCTTCAGATTCGTCATCGTCGTTTTGCACTCGAACATATTTTCCAGGTGCATCTACCTTTTCCTTGTTAAACTGTCTCAAAACTTCTGGTATCAACTTAGGAAGACGTGTATCGAACAAATCCTTCTCCACAGTGATTATTAATCCGCATAATTGCGCTGCTAGTGTTTTGTGCAGGATTTTCTTGTCCTTGAACCAAAGTATTACCATATCAAATAAAGGATCACGTCCTGGTTTGTCCAAACGTTCTAACATTGTCGTTAAGCATTTTGCTGCTAATTTTCGACATTCTGGAACGTCATCGTTGACTAGCCTGGTTCCTATATTCACGAAGAATGTTGGACTAAAGTTGACCAGGATATTCTGCAAAAACAACGATTAAAATTTCATGAACATTTACAAGTGAATAAATACTTACAATAGGGAATGAATTGATCAGGATTTGTATCATTTCCAAGGCAGATTCACGTCCAGTCTGTAATTCATAGCTAAGTTGCGCTAAATAGAACCCGACATAGTTTTCCAACTTTTTTCCAAGTGGATAATCCATGATGAAGTGATGATAAACAATTCGGCATTGTTGGCGTACATGTGGCAGTTCGGAGGTGATGCTCAACTCGCCAACTTTTGTCATTATTTCTTGAATTTCTGGCACAATCAACTTCCTTGCAATAATGGCTTTTAATAAACCAAATGCAGTCGCCTGACGTTCATGATTGTGTAAATCTTGTTCAACATACAAGAGTAGGACTTTCAATTGATCTGTATCGATGACGTGATATTTAACATCTCTTACAAGCACCGACATTGTCTGAAAATTAAATTATTAAATTCAAAAATTCAAACGAAAGAATAATAGAAATTTACCTTAAATGCTGCAACGACAAGATCAAAATTATCTCCTTTGCGCAATCCTGCAGATGCGTATTTGTGCAATAATGCAAATAATGACTTGGTAATTTGTTTGATGTTCTCCTTTAACGCTGGCAAATCACACTTAAGAATCCATTCCAAGCATTGCAATGAAATTGTGTTCACCTATCAAAAAAAAAACCATTGTAATAAATTTTAATTTCGAGTTTAAATTAATTACCTTAATGTGTGGAGTATTAATGCAATTCTTAATTACATCAACGAACGGATTGATGAACGGTTTGTAATCGATATCCTTCATTTTGTCGCGTTTAAGCAATAAATTGCACAACCGCAAACCAAATGCTACCAACAAATGAGCATTTGCAGTCTGCGAAGATTTTACTTTAGAAACACGCGCCCCAGAACGACCAACCGGCGCTTTTGGGATGATGTAACAATCAGGTTTCTGTCTGGCTAATTTCTCAGATTGTTCCGGAGTTAATTCAACCTTCTCCTTGTAAAGTAAATCCGGAATTGACTGGGATGCAGTACCATACGCAAACTTTAACATAACTTCTACTTCGACGAATTTGTTATCAACCAATCCTAGAGCAACGTGCTTCAATGCTTCCTCAGCCTTATTCACAACTTTATAAGATTGCGATGCGCCTAGAATTTTCTTAATTGGTAGTAACAAATCCATGATGCATTTTTCAGTGCTAAAAGTCGCTAAAATCTGTAATGTGTCGAAACTCTTCGGTGAAGAAGCTTCTGCAGTCTTGCTCGTAATCTTCAGGACTTCACGTTCATCAGCAAGAGTCCCAAATAAATCCTGCATGCAGAAATCCATTACAGTCAGCAGAACGTCATCAATATGACCACGTTCATAATGTGGTTTCAAGCAATTCAGCACTGCATGTACTGTGAAAACGAGCACATGTGACTGATAGCCTTTGAACTGCAGGCCGGACATTTCGCTGAGGACGACGCCCAGGTAGCTTGGACCCAGTGCGAGGACGATTTTCTGCAGAGTTTCACGAGCAGTACGTCGAACGCTTTCTAGTTTTGTTTTTAGGAAAGTACATAGCTTCATGATGACTCCCGGAAGATTGCGGTCGAGAATGGCTTTTGGCAGACGTTGAAGCAGCTTGACCACGGCGAGAGTGATTGGAATGCGCACCAGGTCCTCGTCTTCTCGTTCTTCACGTGTCCCCTTCCTGCGGTTTACTTTATGCGATGTTTCGTGCGTTGTTTTCATTGCAAGTGCACGATTTAATTGAGGAAGTAAAATCGACTAAGAAAAATCAACAAAATATTAGTTTACAGAATGATTAAGTTTTAAAATCGTACCTTGATGATTCGAATAACGCGTTTTGCTGCCGATTTGCACAAAACAGTAATTTTGTCATACGGTTTGATTTTAGCAACTTCCGGAATTGTTTCCTCTGCACTTTCCTCATCTTCTTCATCGTTTTCATCATCCACATCAGAATCTTGGTCGTCTTCATCATCATCGTCATCTTCTTTAACGGTCTGATCGACGACTTCCTTTTGAACTTCACTTTCTGGATTTGTAATTTCATCCTGATCCTGTTTCTCATCCTGGCCTTTCCTGACGTCGAAATGATAGGCGTCCAAAATTGCAACGACAATTTTAACCAATTGTTTCTGATTGGTGACATCATGCATCAATTTCGCCAAGTAATTCTTCAGTAGAGCTTCATATTGATGCCAAGGCATTAGACGCGCTGATGTTGCCAGAACTTCGCAGGCACTTTCAATTAGGGAATGTTTAGCAACAAATTCTTCGTTGCATAAATAATGATTGGCCAACGGAAGGATGTACTGCACCAATGTGCGAATATTTGGTGTCGTTTCAGCCTTACTAAAAACTTCCTTAAACTTCAACAGGGCGCGTCCATGACGATGAAGTTGCAAGTGAACCAGATTTTCGAAGAAGTCGACTTCCAAGTCGTTTTTATTGGTCAACTTATTCAAATCTTTAAGCACTCCATGTGCGTTGGGGCATTCTCGTGCCAATTGTCCAAGTAATGAAATACAATCGCTTCTAATAGCTGGCTTTTTAAATCCACTCTTGATAAGTGGAAGTATCGTCTCATCCAGGATATAATTGCGATGCTCTTGATAATATTTGTTTACCATCCAGGGTGTTATAATTTTGAGACAATCTAAGGCGCTGTCCCTCATAGATAAATCTTTCTCAACGGTGATCATATAGTAGGAATTGAAGACGAGTAAAATTGCTAACTCCAGTGAAAGTTGTTCGTCCTCTTTACATAGTCCTTCGACTCGTCTAAAAGCAGCAAGTCTTCGTTCATAATCAGGTTGATCCAACCATCTAGCATTGTACGAATTCAACTCCAACATGATTTCGTTAATCAATGCGAATTCTTGTGAACATGAAGCAAGATGCGTGATAATTTCACATAGAATCTTGCGGTTCGAAACGTCCTTGATGAATCCAAACAAGGGCGACAGCCCACGGAGATGCTTTCCAGCATCTGAAACGTTTAACAGTAGATTCTTAATTGTTATGAGCAATTGCTTGATGTCTTCATCCTTAGCGCCAATTTTCGATTTCTTTACAAGGATTGGAATGAGAAGCTCCAAAGTGGAATCGCTGATGTCGGATTCCCAAACTAGCTCGGAAATTCTGGAGAGCACCATCAAATCTCTCTTGGACATTAATTTCTTTTTCTTGATTAGTTTTTCCTTCATTTTGTCAAGAATTTTTGGCACATGTGGAAGCAAAATGCAACTTCCGAAA
This sequence comes from Aleochara sp. GC000083, assembly GCA_030264555.1. Taxonomy (NCBI): domain Eukaryota; kingdom Metazoa; phylum Arthropoda; class Insecta; order Coleoptera; family Staphylinidae; genus Aleochara; species Aleochara sp. GC000083. The sequence goes on along the minus strand of JARJDZ010004030.1, from coordinate 10,219 downwards.
TTCAAATTGTTTTCTGGTACTTTCAATCTCGCCAGGATGGTTTCTTCTATAGGAAGGACATTGTCTACATCAATCATCATATCACCATCTTCCAAGGTCAATTTCAACAGGTTTTCTATAATTTCCATGATTAAATTATTCACTGATAAATGCACCTTTGGATTTATCAATAAATTGATTAAATGTAGCAATGGATAACTTCCATTTTCGTGTTTGACTAAAAATTTGTAGTACTTGGGATTCGACGCCCAGAATCCAAGTAATTTCAGCAAGTTCGTTGGGCTATGAATACCTTCACTCTCCATTTTCGCAACGTTCGGCCAAATAAAGAGATCAAACACAGAGTTTATCTCTTTGCAAGTCCATGGATATTCAAATCTGGAGAAAAATTGTTCCACCAGTTTCAAGGCTGATGTCCTTAAAGTCCTCAAAATTGCCAAGTAGCCTGAATGGATTTCATTTTGTCGTTCGAAGGCACCCTTCAAAGTTGCGCCAATGCATAACATAATTTTCAGGACAAAACCCAGGATTTTATCATTCATCAAGTTGCCGAATTGTTCGAAAACAACAAGAAGCATATTTTCTGTACTTTGCAATCGTTTTGGTGGTACAAAATTCTCCAGGTCAGTAGATTCGATGATAGAGCTGATCAAATCGTTGAGTTGCACGTCTTCAGTGAAGTATTTTTCGAAGAATTTAAATGCCATTTTGATAAAGAGCAACATTTCGGCATCTTTGCATCCGCTAAGGAAACGGAAGATCATGTTGCGTCGTTGTTGGCCACCAGCTTTGCCTCCAGTTCTAATTACCATTTTGCTGTAGACAATTTTGAGTACCAGAGGGATGAGATCCTCACGATGTTGATTTTGTATTTGTTCGGACGCCTCGTCTAGTTTGAACTGGACAAGTTCATTTTTCATATTCCGATCGTCGATTAGATTATATAAATGTGTAGAATACGGTGTAACATTCTTGTTTTTGTAAGTCATGAGGCAATCTAAAACGGCCTTCTGAACTTCAGCATTCTTATGGGCCAAAAATTCAAAGTAAATTTTGTACAACTCCTGCTCCTTGAACATAGATCTAGGGCTCTTGACCTTTCCAAAAACTTGCAGGTGATGCAATAAGAGTTTCAAAACAATTTTTCCTCCATATTTAGGTACTGGTTGCTTCAATTGAGTTTTAATTCTCTGAAGCTCTTTCCGCTCTTCATTTTCTTCCACATTCTCAGTATTTTCTGGTTCATCATCCTCAATTTCCATCTGAGTATCTTCCGAACATTGTTTAATGTTCAATACGAAGGCAACATCGGTGTTTGTCCGCATATATTCCTCGCTGACGAAGGTCAAGAATAAATCCACTACGTCCCTGTTTCGTGCTTCAGCGACTTGGGGAAAACTTATCATGGACTTCCACAATAAAACCCGATAATTCAGATAGTCTGGTTTATCCTCCACAGCACAACTTCTCTGGAACAAGTCGCCAATTAGCGAAAACTTGCATGGTAGTACTTCGTAGATGATAATCGGTGGTTGGCGAACATTTCTTGCTGAGGTGCGTAGTTCTTCGACAAAGATCCGCCAAAAAACGTCGATGTTGAGGCCGTTTGCCTGGGAGGCGATAACGCCCACAATAGGCTCCCAAAGAAGTTTAAAATTCATGTAGAGTACGCCGCACAAATAGCGTAATGGGAGATCCAAGAATTCTGTGTTTTTCGCCAATTGCATTTGTGGTTTGTCGAAATTGAACTTTTCCAGACATTGTAATTGATCTCGATAAGTATCCACTTGCGGAGAAGTCGATTCAACTTGGTAGCATAAGGAAAATACATTCCAAGTACTATCTGTTGTGTCTGATAATGCGTCATCGAAGAGAGAATAGATGTGGGAGGTATACAATCTGAGCTAAAAGAATAAAAACAAATTAGAATCTGGCATATTTTAATCCAATAAAACTTACTCTGTGATATGGTGAGTTGAAATTAACTTGTAGCTCCTGATGCAACCTCAGCAGCAATGCCTTTGTGAAAATCCCCTCTAAATTGATCATTTTCACATGGGTAAAATATAAATCCAATGCTTGTAGGGCCCAAACATACTTAATTTGCGTTGATAATGGCAATAAAGTTTCGATTAATAACTCAAGTATTTCCTTAACATCACTTTCGTCTGTTACATTCAGATGAATATAACTTTCCAATGTATTAATCATTGCAAAAAGCATTTTCTCAACTGATTTGCCATTTTCACTTGCAATCATTGATAACAATGATTTCATCTTTCTATTTAACACCTCTTTAGTGTTGTTATCACTTAAAATATCCTTTAAATGTGGAAGTATAATCAAACTACTCACATAATGGTCGATTTCGTCTAGTTTCACATCACCATTAATGAAGGACATCAATTTTGATTTCATTTCCTCCTGATGTGATCCAAAATCAATTATATAAGGCTGCCAACTCACCAATTCTGTACCATCAAGGCATAATTCAGCTTTGTTAATAACTAATTTCATTAATAACGATAAGCAGTCATCGTTTAGATTTGTCTGGACGCAATGAGCCAAGAATTTCGGGAGAATTGAGTTCCGAAATAGCGGATACTTAAAAGTGTGCTCAACAAAATACAGTAAGACATCCGCATCTTTCCAGTTCAAGATTTTGTGAACAAGACCGCTGGCTTCAGCCTGAGTTAAGTTGATATGACGTGCTAGCAATAAAATAATTGCAATCTTGACTGTTGTTAGAACGACCTCGTTCGGTAATTCATCAGTTTGAATCAACTCCTGGATGGCTTTCGTCAATGGTGACGTGGATTTCTGTAGAAATCTTCCTGATTTATACTCTAGGGATTGCCCAACTAGTGTTAAAGTCAAATTCAAGACTTTTATTGATCTCTCTGCAGAGTTCCCAATGCATTTTCCTTTTTGCTTGTTGATTGAAGTAATATATGTATCAAACAGGAGTTCTCCATGTTGTGGATTAATATTTTCAGTTACATGTTCAATAACTTTTTCTAGAACTTCAAAAAGCAGTTCCTCATCAACTGCCTCATCTTGCAGGGAATTAATCAGAATTGGTAAGACATTTGTAGCACAGCTATGAAACTGGCCTGTAATTCCTTTGATTACTTCAAAGAGCAGTCTTCCACAACCACTAACACCCTAGAAGTGATTAAGCAATATTAATATGTTGTGAAAACAAATTTAAATAATAAGAAATGAATTGAACTTACATCTTTCTGATGTCTCACACTTTTCAACAGCAAAAAGAGAAATGACTTGAAATCCTTGACTTTCCTTGCTACAAAAGCAAAACTCTCTGCTGCAAAATTGTTGATATACTGTGGATACTCCTCTGAGAGTAGAGGCAGCAATGTTTTAAAGACAACAGTGATATCACCAATGATTGGCCTCCATAGAAACTTAAATAAGTATGCCAAGCAATGGAAAGTCCATTCCAACTGATCAGACTTATTTGTTTGAAGAAGTTCTATCAGCACTTGAAAGAATTCATGATAATAAGGGTAGAAGTCCTGTCTTAAATCTTTTGCCAAGGCAACCACCAAACTAAAATTTAAATAACAAATATACTTTAAACATTGTTCATTCAATTGTAATGTGTACTTACTCCAGCAGTGGTTGTAAACACAACTCATTCTTTAATCTGAGGTGTTTAATTAATACATTTTTAATATTCTCCTTGTTGAATATCAACTGTGGTAATGTTATCACATCATAAACATGTACATCCTTCTTGAACTGATCATAATATTCTGTTAAATTCAATACATTCCATTTATCAATGGTTTGATGAAAGATGCACTCATCCTCTTCCAGTTGTTCCTCATATTCATGTGCAACTTTATGGAAAATATCAACATCAATGCTATTGATACGCTCAGCAAAAGGGATGAACTAAAATTCCATAATGTATATCTATCATTCAATTGCAAAGTTACATACCTTAAATGTATTCTCATTTTTATGTCGTGCGGATTTATTCTTCATTTTGCACACTACTTTAATAACTTCATTAACAAATTATCACAGATGTCTTAACAGAAAATAACTGAAATAATCCAAACATGTTCAAACGGTTAAACACGTGAAAATAATTGTGAGGTTATGTCGACTGTTGCTGCTGCCCTCTTAAATAATTAATATTAATCCCAATGATTTATAGATGTCACTAGCTGCAAATTATTTATACCACAGAAAATTGCTATTTTAATATTGTTCTTATTTATTTAACAGGCAGAGCTCTTAAGAATACAGATGTATATTTGGTGAATGAACATACAATGAAAATTCTAATAATACAGTAGCTTCATTAAAACAATTTTGATAAAAGTATTGACAATAATCTGATTATGAAGATTCATTTCCTTTGTTGCACCATTTCTCTCAGATTATTTTCAGCATCTTTCATGCTTCTCTCCAAATATACTTTGTTATTTTCATAGGTTTTAATTTTATCATCAGCAGCAATCTGTACTTGTTTTAAGTTCTCAAGAACTTCAGCTTTGGGTGCATAATAAAACATGCGCCCCACTGATTCATATAACTTGATGTTTTCATCCAATTCAGAGATTTCCCTGCAACATTTGTTACAGTCTTTTGAAGACTTACAGGAAGGCACATTTACTTACTTTTCAGTGAATACAGCGCGCTTCTTTCTAGTCCTTTGAGCTTCAATTTGCACATCTGATATTTTGAGTTTCTGTGAAGTTTCAAGGGCCTTTATTTGCAGGTTGTTAAAAGCCTAGAAATAAGATATATGAGATAAATATGTATGGATTGTCTTAATAAGTTACCCTCTTCAATTCCAAATCAACTTTCGACATTTTTACACTGACAAATTATTCTCAACAAGACCAAATAAGGATTTTTCGGGTCTTCAAGACACCTTTTGGAAGTGGGGTTATGTGAACGATTGCAGCGCTAGTTGTGTCAAAATGAAGAACTAACCAGAGTCATTTAACCTAATAATTTAAAGTACAAATAAAATATTGCTTAAATTAATTAATTTTATTAATATAACAACATTTTTGCGTGAGAAATGACTACATGTGATTCACCTGAAGCATCCTACCTAGAATTATCAGAAAATCCAGTTCGATTTGAAGCAGTAAATCAAGTTACAAATGTCTTCTTTGATGATTCCAATAAGCAAGTATGCAAATCAGCATTAAATTTATTTATTTCTCTATTGTATGGCTTTTCATTTTGAAGGTATTTGCAGTACGCTCCGGTGGGGTGATGGGAGTTGTTGTAAAAGGAGCAGATGAATCTTCCAAACCCATAAACTTCTGTATGGAAGATCATGGGCCAGTGATCTCAATAAAGTTTTCATTGGATGAAAAAATCCTTGCAGTCCAGAGGACAACTACTTCTCTGGAATTCATGAATTTCAATGGATCTACTATTGAAGCAGAGTATAGCCAACCTTGCAAGAAGAATTCAACAATTGTTGGATTTGTTTGGTCACAAAACAATGAAGTTGCATTTATGACTGACCACAGTGTTGAGTTGTATTTGGTGATTCCAGAAAAGAGGTCATTGAAACATTTGAAGACATTATCAGCCACAATCCAGTGGTTTGTTTGGTGCTCTATTAATAAGACAGCTTTACTTGCTTCTGCACAAGGCTCACATTTGCAGCCAATTGTTTTTAAGCCTGGCTCCATTAGTAAATTGCCCAAAGTTGAAAGTATAAGTATAAAGAAAACAGTTTGCACTTACTAATTATTTGTTTGCAGCTGAACCTGGGAGGATGGCGCTAGAACGAGATGTAACGCTGTCTACATTGTATGGTGTTTTGTCAGTGCTAATTCTACGTCACCAAAGTGGATTGCATACAGCTGAAGTCCACATTCATACTTTAACTGGCCAAACCCCAGTGAAAAGTCATGTTTTGAAGTTGGGTCAAACGGGTCGCTTTGCTGTTAATATCGTCGATAATTTAATATTAATTCATCATCAGGTTTGTTGAGACATTTCATGATTTGTCTAATTTATTATCTATTGCATTTTTTCAGGCTTCTAGATGTTCATTAGTCTTTGATATAGCTTTACCAATAGAAAATGATGGAAATGTAACATATCACACACCTGTGGCTCCAGCGCGCTCCCTAAAACCTGCTACTTTATCTCTTCCAGGACTTGTTGAACCCTCTAAACACATTTGTGATTTATGTAAGTGATTTTTTATGCTAAAGTTAATTTATTCATGGTAAATTATGTTTCAGATTCACCTAATTGGGTGGTATTCCAACCAAATATTGTGATAGATGCCAAACTTGGATGCTTGTGGCATATAAAACTAGATTTAAGAAAGCTTTGCCAACAAATCGTCGATTTGAGTACCTGCGCCCAATTGATTTTGAAACGTGAAGGAGGTAAAGACGTTTTATTAAAGGTAATTAATCAAATACACAAAAACTAAAAGTAAAATGTGTAATTTTGAAATTATTTAGGTTTTGTTAGAGCATATAAATCAACCACAACCGCCCTTAAAGAAAATTAGGCAGTGCTTCAATCACATCAACAATGTTTATCGGCTTTGGGCAGAGACAGAGCTGAATAATCAAATTGCATCTCCACCCAGTGCACCACTGCAATCAAAATCTCTAAATAAACCGCCAGTTCTCATCGATCAAATGGATATTTACACGCAAGTCTTTCAGCAGTTAGATAACGAGGAGCAGCATCAAAAGTTGGAATGGATTTTGATCGCCTACGTGACCTCATTGTCCGAATATGGCATCACACCTCAACATAACATCAATGAAATGTTACTGACAACTTTGGTAACAGTTAATTAATCAATTTTTAAATTTTTACTAAAGGCTTTTGTACTTGTAGGTTCGGAGTAAGAAGTTTTCAGCACTTCAACAGCTTTTGCAATATGGAGTCGTTACAGATTCAAAACCGTTAGCTTGTTTGTTGCTCTCTTTGGGAAATGTTCACCCGGCTGCTAATCAACTTGCTCTTGATATGTTAACGCGTTTAAGTAAGAATTTCTTAATTGTACAAGTGGGAAATTAATATTTCTTATTGTAGATGCGATTGAGGAAATCCAAGAAGTACTTTTAAGTCAGGGACAATTATTATCAGCCCTTAAATTGAGCAATAATAATATAAGTCCTCGAAAGTTCTTGGATGCGGCTCAAAATTCAGGTGATCCAGCACTGTTTCATTCCACCATGCATTACTTCCGGTCAAATCCGCAATTTGCACGTGCTTGGGAAGGTTGGTATGCAAAATAATTCACCTAATAATTGACTAATGATTTTTTAGTTGCAGATGAACGACTTGGTGAATATGCCAAAAAGTACAACGAGATGTTTAAATAACTCTAATTTAATTAACGCTTTGTTGAATTATTTGTAATTATTGTACATTAAATGATGCAATTATTTTATTGTGTAATATTCACAGATGTAATATAACAAATTGTTTGTAAATAATTGCGTTCATATTTAGCAATAATAATATTTTGGTGAGAAATTGATTTAAATCAAATTGTTAAAGTTTTGTTGAATTGTTTAATTATCATTGTATCAGCCAATTAATTATATTGATGACAAAGACATAATATTATATCACATTTTTTGTATAAATAATACGAATGGGGGGATACCTACAATCGTGAATAATAGGTACAAATGGGAGCAGGAATAGGGATGGAAAGAAATCTTAATTGCATGTTCGACTAGACCAGTTACACCTGTTAAAAATGCCCCTCGACATTCGGCCGTAATTGTTTCTGTACAACACTCACCTTTTTACCTTTCTTCTTTTTCTTTGGTTCTTCGCTTGCGTCCATAAGGGTAGCTTCAAGTCGACAACATGGACACATATTCTCATCAGATGATATGCAGTTGGCATGAAATGCATGACCACATCCCCAAACGGAAACGTTTTGCTCTTCAGGATTAGTTGCAAATGCACGATAAAGCGACGTCTGGCACATGTTGCAAATCATTTTTTGCACACCAATACCCCGTCCACTTAGGGCTAAAGTTTTCGCCAAACCTTAAAGTTTAAATTCAATTAGAAAGTACAATCTTTTATTATTTTTTTATACCTTGATGGAAGTCTCTTCCGAGCAACTTCAACGTCGTTGTGTAGACTTCAATATCGTGTTTACAATCAGCCAGCATTCCCTGTAGCAACCCTTTAATATCCCCATAATGAGCGTCAGAAACTAATTCAAACAATTGGGTCGGTGGTACATGAGGTGCAGCAGAATGAATCAACTCTCGCAGCGAAAATGAACTGTTATGAGGATGCTTCAACAATTTCAGCCACAACTTTTGACTCTCTTCCGTGCTCAAATGATCTGCCCCACGTATGCATACTTCAATCGCTGATTCAGTCAAATTGTTCTCCAAAAGTAGCTCCAAAGCTGTATAAAATTCCCCCAACTGTTCCAAAAGAAAGCTGGTAGCAACATGTGTATTGTACTTCTTTGTAATTACAAGTGCTTCATCGATCCGACACAAACCCAAATGCAGATAGTTTTTGATCAACTTAATATCAACTTTACGTTTACATAAAAGTTCCAGATACCATTCAGCCATCTCTGCAGGCAACTTAATATCACTCATTACTAATTCGTTGAGGAAACTAAATGATACTTCATCGTCGTGTTGAATCAATTGGAAATATTGCGGAATCGCATTCGGGAAGTGCTCGACAACGATTTCTACGCATTTTCGCACATCGATATCAATAATATCTTGGAAATTTTCTAGAAATTGGGTTGCTATACATCTGCGTGGTTCTCTGATATACGTTAGTAAGTAGTTGAAGACCTCTGATTTTCGGACTGGATCATTGAGGTAACAACGCAGAATATTTGCGTAGTTTTTTTGACTTTCATAAACATATTCAGCTACTTTGTAGCACTTGGAGTCCAAAGCGATTTGGAGCAATTCATCGCTCGTAAGGTGGTCCAATTTATTTGCATGCAGAAGGTCGATGCATGCTTGTTCCCGTTCAGCGTGATCACGAAGGCTGAGAGTATGTTTTACTTCAGTGAGGGCCTCAATGACTGAATTCAACGTTGATTCTTCAACTTTCAAGTTGTTCGAGGTAACTAGTTTCGCAATGAAGCATGCTAGGATTGTTCTTTGGCACTCCTGAAAATAAATTCATATTATTAAATGAACTGCTAATATTAGAAATTGTAAAAATGTGTCTTACATTAAATTCTGGAGGATTAACAATCTGTATGAGGATCTCGATGAGGCGTTGTCTTTGCATAAGTCCCATCTCTCCAGAAAATTCATTTTCAGTAAACGCTAATTTGATGACGTTCAAACATTCTCTGATGTTGTATTTCAGCAAAGCTCGTAAATATGGGTAGGTTTGCTCGTTCTCGTCTGCATTCACTGAGTGTACAGCTTGCAAACAACGCAAAATATCAAATTTAACGCGTGAAACATCCTTTTCGGGAATCATCCCTTTAGGGTATCCCAAACCTCCCAAACATGCGCTTACATAAACGATAATCGTATTCCCCAGGGAATGATTTTCCGGTGATAATTCATGGAAAAATTCCGTCAGAGGACATGTGTAATCCCCAATAGTTTTAGTTGTTATATGAATCCAGGCATCATAGAGTTTTCGTTTCTTGCAAATGCTTAAAACTTGGTGCAAATCCAAGCAACCAAGATCCAAACATAATAAAACGGTAGATAACAGCTCCAATTTGTTTTTCTGCTCAAGATAAGCAACCAATGATTGTGTAACGCTAGGTGACAAGAATGTTAATGCTCCAGATACTATATAGTCGGTGATAAGGAGATAATAAATGTCCTTATCATACTGCTCCATCGAGATTCGATCCCATAAATCTGTACACAAAATATCTCTGGAATTTTAAAAATTTAAATTAGTACTTTCAAAATTATAGTTTCTATTTTCACTTACATTTTGTCTAATTTGATGCAACAATTAATAGCTGCCGTTAAACTTTCTTGGTCATTGCCATAGGAATGTTTCAGACTATTTACGTATTTATCCAAAAGTAGTATGGTGCTTCTCTCGCGATGGGAGCCTTCTTCAGCAGCCAAATTTAACGCCTCTGTCCATCTGCCTTGATCGCTGAGATACAGCAATCGTTCATGCCATGTTCGCAACTTCACCAAGTGCACAGCCTTCGTGCCCAAAATCAGCAACTGATCCCCACGGCTTGATAAACTATTAT
>JARJDZ010004028.1:0-12558 GCA_030264555.1 Aleochara sp. GC000083 | reverse complement strand
GTGTAGCCAGACTGAATTCGTTACGACCTGTTTTCGTCTGAGGGGAGCGAACAATGAGCATTTGCCCCATTGTTATTTCCGAAGTTGTATTTCCATCATCCAAAGTTGTTGCACCAACAATAAAAGCATTCCATCTTTCACCTGTGATCTGCTTCATCAACTTGCCGCCAGGAAAGGGAGATAACATGACAGTCTCCTGTCCTAGTTCGTTAATTGAAGTTCCAAATAGAAATGCCATTAGATTTCAACTTTCATAACTAGAATTAATAGTAAATTTCAATTAATGTAATGCTTACGCTTATGCATACATTGTAATTTCCTTTGTGCAGATTTCAAATCAATAATCGCTAGTGTGTCTGGATTTATGCTTCACACCTTTAACTAAGTTTCGCAATACAATTTCCGAACATGCTTAAGTTATTTTTTGTCAGTGTAAATTTGAAAACTCCTAAAATTACAGACATCGTTTAGTTTATTCTACATCCTCCCTCCCGTCGTTTCCTAATAAGAATCGGAAAGATTCGAATTGGAATTCTACGCTTGCATTTTCAAAATTGGCAATTACCGATTGTTATTGTCTTTCTAGCAACGCATTTCCATATCTACCTGATTTTCAGTATTCTTTGTTGTATGTTGCAAGATGAAAGGTCCTTTTACAGGTCTCAGATTCTTCACCCAGAAGCAATTCCTGTAACATCTTAAATGAACGGTGGCATTGGCTGTGTATTATGTGCTCAATTATCTCAGATGAAGTTGTGGCATTACTTTCCACATGAGACGCACGAACTACTAATGACTGATGGACTAATTAATATTCGATGTCCATCTGATCGTATTAAGAATTTACATTTTCAATTTCTCCAAATCTGAAAATGTTATCACATGAATTCCAATAAGATATTTTTAAGAGCTCATACCTGCTATTTAACAAATGCTGTTGAAACCACTGGTCGAATCCTTGCCGATTCGATGTCGAAATACATCAGTAACATCTCTTGATGTGAACGCTATACAAAGTGATTCTTTCACTTGCTTCAAGGTAGATGAATCGAGCCCAACGGTAGTTGCAGAAAAATAATTTCAGCTTGAAGATCATATCAACAGCCAATTCCAATCAGATTTGGTGGCTTCTGATTGGCATCTTATTAGACACCAAGCCACTAGAGGAAGTTAACGACTGGAAGCTTGAAGTATTTCTGATGTCAACTGAAGGCTTCTAGATTACAGAATCCTGCCAGTAAACAATATTCTGCGATGCCTAAAATGTGAGGCATTAAATTCATAATTTTCTGTGTTCAATCGCAAAATAACGTGTAAAAGTACATACTTCTTCTAGTACATAACTGTTGAGATGATATTGTTAAACTCTTGACGAAGATGCCGTAAAACCTGATGATCACGTCTTCTTACATTTGCTAGCTGATATGAAAGACGTTGATGTTTCAATTCCTCCAAATCTGAAAATGTTATTAAATGAATTCCAATAAGTTAATTTCTCAGTGTTCATACCTTTTAGAATCTTCTGCAGTTGTTGAGGCCAGTATCCAAATCCTTGCAGATTCCATTTCAGAACACACCAGAAACATCAATGCCAACGTTATTAGCAGAGAGACAATTTCAGCGTGAAGATGTGAAAACATATCAAAACCCAATTCCAATCCAGATTCCATGACTTCTGAGTGGCATCTTATTAGACACAGAGAAGCTAATATCCTTAATGGAGATCGTCGAAAGTTAACAGCTGAAAGCTTACAGCATTTCTGATGTTATCTCAAGCCTTTCGGATTACAGAATCCTCACAGTAAACAATATTTAGCGATACCTAAAATGTCAAGCGTTACTTTCATAATGTCCCGTGTTCAATCGCAAAACAACGTTAGAAAAATGTACATACTTGTATCGGGTTTATAAATGTTGTTAAGCCCACGACGAAGATGTTGAAGGGTCGGAGGATGAAGTTTTCTTGCATTCGGTGGTTGATATGAAAGACGTGGAATAAATAACCGCGAATTGTTTCCCATTATCTAGTACTGATGCAGATATCACACAGCTTCTAGGTTGTCCTGAAATTGTATGAATTAAATAGTGCTTGGCTTGATTATAAACTTGTGTGGTTGCACTGCATTGTTTAGCATTTGAAGTTTAGCAATATTCATTGAAAAGTCCTACCTTAGGAACAAGTATAATGAAGGACTATAATGAATGATAGCTCCACGAAACAATCCTGAATTATCCATGATGAAGGAATACACTAAAACACAATCAATTACTATAGTTTCACACAATTGCCAAAGCTAATACATTCGCTGAAAGTGGCACGTTTTCTTCTCCGCTAATAGCTATTTCGGCTGATACAACGGATTCAACGCAGCGCGTGCACTCAACTGATCTCAACCTTTAAGTTCTCGCACGCTTCTTCTTACCCTGTAAACGGGGCTGACCAGCAGCGCAAATTTGAACAGCAACCACTTAAACTCTTGCGAAATTCCAAAAGAGACGTTAAGCCCAGGACGACTTTTCAGTTTCGGTTAGTTCTGAAAGAAAGTAGAAAGATTTTATGGCAACTTCTAGCGACTTGTGCGCAATCTGTTGTTAAATTCTGCTAGGCGGTAGTACGCGGGCTAAAGTATTCTTCACCAATTAATTTAAATATTTGCAAAGCCAACCTTGAATTAGACAATTATTATAGAAATAGAAAGACAATTATGAAAACCTATCTGAATATCATACAACTATTGCTAGGAGCTAGCACAACCTAATGATGGCGCTGCCATCGCTAATTGTTATCCACCCTGCGGGGAATAAAGTTGTTCATTACTCCCTATGCGATTCTACAGTACGAAGGGTTTCGAACGATTTCGAAGTGTACCGATGATATGTAAGGAACGTGGTGGGAGAAAATAAGGCGACTGTAGTTGGCTTTGACAGCCGTCAATTTTTGTTTGTTGCTGATGTGTGTCAAGCAGGGAAGATTTACAATTTTTCTTACATTTTTCGTTTGGATAATTAGTGTAGTGATGTAAGTGTACACAGCCTACGAATCATCGAACATGAATCGATTGAGCAACGGTAAGTGTGCTGGGTATTAGCGTCCGTTGCCTACCAACAGATTCAGCTTGGGGCAGGTGTGAAGTGCATTGTTTATTAATCGCTCAATCGCGACTGTTTTAAGGTCCTAACAATAATCCTTGCGTTGCAATGGATAAGAACAAAGATTGGCAACTGGAGCTGTTGATGGAGAAGCTGAGGTCCAAGTCAGCACAGATGAAGAGCTTCATGGAGGCATCCAAAGCTGTTCGGATGGCATTGCTTGTAGGTTATGTTGTAACTATTTGATTTTGTTTTTGCAATCAAAATCAAAAGCCCCTTGTGTCAAACAATTTTATCTAGAATTGTCAGCACATATTGTTAGATGTTTTACAGTTTTCATTCAGTTTATTAATTACAAAATGGTCTGAATGATTAAATATCAATCACATTATTAACTAATTTTGGTTCTTTCCACAGGATAAAAGATATGGTTTAGATAGTGTTGAAAAAGCACTTCATCAAAAATGCTTGGACACTTTACAACATTCGATAAAGGTAACCTCACTGCAGAGTATGGTGGAACGGTTGGAAAGTCTCACTCGCCAATTGGGGTATGCATTTCTTTCACACCTAGATATGATGGAATGTTTGATTGATGTCATTTGATTTCAGTTTGAAGTTTGTGCAGGCTCCTTCTGGGGTGGAGCTCTTCATCTCATCAGACATGTTCTACCTGGAGATCGTCCTCGACCAGAGCGGCGCCGTCAACGACGTGAAGGTGCACCATGAGGGCAAGGTGGAGCAACAGAGCTGCGAGGAGCTGGTGAATTGCCTGAGCAAGAACGACTTCGCCGACTTCACCGCGCAACTGGAGGGCTTCGCCTCCATTTACCAGCTGAACGCCGAGAAGAAGGTGAAGGCGAAGGCGTTCACAGCGCTGCAATCGCTTGAAGCCGACCTAACAACGTTGGCGCAGCTGCAGACGTTCATAAAGGAGCCGTTCAACGTGCTGTACAAGTCGCCGGTGGGCATACTCCAGAAGCGGCGCGGCGGGCACGCTATGAGACTCACCTACTTCGTCTCGCCCTACGAGCTCATCGACAAAGATAAGGGTTCTATGGACCCGATCAGCACCGATGCCATCGTCGCCAACAGCCTCGGTTACAGCGTGACCGTTTACATGGAGGGCTCCACTGCGCATAAGCTCCAGACGTCGACGCTCATCAGCGTGAACCGCAGCCACAACGGGAAGAGCACACCCACGTACACACCGCTAACAACTCAGAACAGCGCCGTCATTCCAGCATGTTTTGTGCTCAAGCTGAACAGACCGATGCCGATTTGCGTTGACCTGGTGCGGCAGATTCAGACGATCACCGAGCTGGACTGTGCGGACTGCACGTCGACACATCCGTTGCTGAGTTTGATTGCCTCGCATTCCAGCAGTGGAAAGCTCGATTCGAGCAACAATCGTGGATTATTTGTGGTAATCAATTAACGACATTCATCCACAGCTCATTGAAATTGATTTCCTATTGCAGACGTTACCTGATCAAAGTCATTGCTACTTTATGACAGAAAATCGTGGAATGCACGGCTTAGTTATAAACAACATACCATTTACACATCCAGCGCATGTGGCCCAAATTTTAGTACTTCTTCGTCAGCAGGCACTCTTCAATACGTTAATTGCCAGCTGCATTCGACCTGATAGTAAACAAGGTTTGTAATCTCTAATGTCATAGACTTATTGATTATTTGACATTTTCTACAATCGACTTTGTCAATTTTTAGACATTGAAAATATGGTGATGCTCGAAGTGAGCGCCTTAAGTTGGACGCACATCTCAATCTCCATGGAGCATCCAACCGAGGAGAATATGTCAACCGCCGAAATCGACCTCTCCGACATTTCGAATCTCTCATGCCGAATCTTCAGCCCTGGTTCTCCAGCTCCGCTGGGCACTGTGGACGTCGCCTCCGAGATCACGACGAAGGTGCTCAATCGCAGCTTCTCGATACCCATCACGATGCGCGCAATAATGGTCTACTGGGAGAAGCAGATCGTGGACCAGCAAAACCACTTCAACGGGCTTGAAAATTTTAACTTGCCCCTCGGCTCTGGGGATCCGGGGGGTAGGAACAGTAACTCGGGTAATACACTAGGCGAGAGGGAGATCACGCAGGAGCCCTCCAGCCACGGAATGGTGCCTTTGATGTCACATCCCCACCAAGGCATGTTTCTGAACGAAACACTCATGAGCAGCTCGGCGTTTCCCAGCTTCCAGCAGGAATCGGCCGCGACGCCCGTCCTCACCAACGTCGAGCTGACGAACATCCTCGCTGGTAACAGCGACAAGCCGAAGCGGCAGAAGCGCAAGGCTGGAGATGATATGTGGAAGAACGCGAAGCGCAAACCTGGTGACGACGAGCTGCTGGATGCGTCCAGCTGTGATTCGACTTCGCGCAGCACGCCGTTGTCGCAGGATACAGTCTCCGAGATTCAGACGCCGAACTCGGTCCTGGGGTTTCATTCGGACCTTGAGCTCAGCGCACTTGAAGCGTCCGAGCTGATCGGCGACAAGGAAGCGGACTTCGATCCGGATGAGCTGGGGGACGTGGAGGATCTGCTTTCGGGCAAGAAGGACAAGTCGCCGCTCCTCGCTGACTTTGATTCCAACAAGCTGGTGTCGTCCAGCGTCAGCATCACGCCGATCAATGCTGCCAGTCAACTGACGAACACGCCGCCCAGTGTGGACCGCCGATCCAGCATTGAGATCTTTCCCATCACTCCGGCAAACACGCAACTTTCCAGCGCCGTGACCATTACGCCCATCTCGCAGAAAAGCGGCGATAAGGATAAAGAGAAGAAGAGTAGCAAACGCTCAGATGACAAGGCTCGCTTGGAGAAGAAGAAGAAGCGTAAGCGTGAAGGTTCCCCGATGGGTCCACCCGAGAAAATACCTAGCAAATCGGAGGCGCCTTCGAAGCCGCTCAGCGTGAACGTGAAGCCTCCAGAGAGCCCTCCGAATTCGCCGAGTATGGCGCGCAAATTCAGCCAGTCGCCTACACACAACCGCAACCTGAGCGGCAAGCTGAGCCCCAACCTCATGAAACCGACAATGAAAACGCACAGCCCGAAGCACTCGCCAGCGCACGTGCCTAGCAGCCCCAAGCACGTGATGCCGGGCATCAGCAGCCCGAAGAGCTCGCCGAAGCATCCATCAACGAGCGGCAGCGGCAAACCCAGCATGTCGACGCTAAAAAACGCAGCAAGCTCCCCGTCTAGCAAGAGCGATGTCAAGAAGTCCAGCTCCAGCAAGGACTCGTCGAGGGAGAAGGACAAGAAGACGGGGGGAAGCTACACGAACGCTGTGAAGAGCTCGAAGAGCTCCATTAAGGTGAAACCACTAGATCTGAACTCGATCGTCGAATTGACAGGCGGAGCTGTCGATCCCGGTACGATATCTCCCGGATTGGGCATCGACTTCATCAAGGCTGCAAGCAATCTGAATCAGATGCGCAATCGTAAGTCAGGAAACTTGTCAGCCATCGTTGACAAGTTGGCAAAGGCGCAGAGCTGCGATATCGCTACTGACCTGGTGGCCAGCAACAAGCCGAAAGAACGTGCTACTACTCCCGGAAAGGGCGAGAACCCTGGCTCCTCGGCTCCAAAGAGCAGCACCTCGAAAATGGGCCAGGACACGAAGAACTCCGAGTACGTGCTGAAGCACTCATCAGACTGCATGAAGCTGACGATTAACAAGACGCGAACGCGTGAACCTGGTGCCAAGCTAATCAAATCAAGCGGCAGCAGTAGCAGCAGCAGCAGTAGCGGAAGTAGTAGCAGCAGTAGCAGTAGCGGAAGCAGCAGTAGTAGTAGCAGCGGAAGTAGCAGCAGCAGCGGCAGTACATCATCAAGTACTAGTAGCTTGACTTCCAGTGGTACTGGTTCCCCCAAGAACCACACTGGTTTGAAGCCGGGTGTGAATTCGGGACCGGCGTCCAAGAAACCGCAACCACCAGGTGCTGCAAAACCCTCGTCTATGAGCGGCAACCCCAACGCTGGCTATCCATCAAGCACGCTGAAGCAGTTCTCCAAGTCGTCATCATCGTCCTCCTCGTCGTCGTCATCGTCGTCGTCGAGCATCAAGCCGCAGAACGTCTCGCCGAGCATGACAAAGAAAATCCTGAATTTCTACACTCCCAAGGGCGCTGCGGACATGAGCCGCCTGAAGGACCGGCCCAAGTTGAGCAAGAGCTCGTCGGAGAAATCCATATTTAGTAAGACTGACAAGGGCAAGGCCAGTCCGACCCAAGAGACCGAAAATCTTAGCCTGAATTTCCCCACCAAGAAGCAGTTTGACAAGAGCTTCCAAATCCCGAAGCTGTCTGCGCGCACGGGCGACGACAAGAAGCCCAAGCCGGCCGAGAGCAACAGTCTCGGCAAGGATAAACTCATGGACATCTTCAGCACGACGGCTGCCGGCAAGGATATGCTCAGCAAGTACCCGCTGACGCTGCCAACGAGCAAGATATTCGACAGCAGCATGGAGGCGAAGATCCGCAGCAGCATGAACAATGTGACGATTCCGAACAGCCTCACGATCAGCGCGGCGACGAGCAGCGTCGCCTCGAGCACCACCAGCCCCAAGGTGGATGCGTCCGCGTCGACCCCCGCCGTCGTCACCGCCGTCGACGACGACAAGAAGCCGAAGGACGATGGCTACAGCAAACCGTTTCCCATATCTGCAAGTAGTGTGCCATCGAAACAGCACTTCCAGTCGGCAGGCGCAGAGGCACTGGCACTGGCCGGCCGCAGCATCGATCTGACGTCGAAGTTCGTCGCGCCCGCGCCCAAGCTGGACGAGAAGAAGCCGGAGAAGAAGGACGACATCGGCGTCGCCGGTTTGCTGGACTTCTCCACCACCAGCAGCAGCAGCGGGAGCAGCTCGTCGCTGAGCAGCAGCTCCAGCTCGTCCGGATCGAGCTCCATGAGCAGCGGGAGCAGCAGCAGCAGCAGCAGTAGCAGCCAGGAGAAGAAGCGCCTCGGTGAGCTAGCGATGCCCTTTCCGCCATCGCCGTCTGTTAGCGTACATATCGTGAAGTCGCCGGCGCCGTCGCCGCTCATCGTGCCCAGCCCGCACTCGGCGGCCTCGCCCAGCATCACCGACGACGAGCTGATGGACGAGGCGCTCGTCGGCCTCGGCAAATAGTTGTTGGGCGTGTACATAATTTCTTTTGAGACTTACTCAGACGGCGGGCGCACTGGCACTCATACGGCTCGTGCGCATGCATGGGTCAACGGTTCGGGTCGGTTGTTGCGCAGGCTGTTGCATCGCCGCCATCGACCTGCCGCCACCAGCTGCTGGTCGGGGCGCGATGCATCATCCTGCGCAAGAACCGGCCGCGAACTATTAGGTAATGAAACGGAGTTGGATGGGCCGTGGTTGTCCGCGTCGAAGGCCCCCAACTAACCGGTAACGACGGGGAGAGAGAGGCGTATATTCTTCATAGGCTGTGCCTTATTGATGGCGTAGTCGGCATTATTGCATTCGTTCCGCAGCATTTCCTCTTCGTTGCTGAGCACTTTCGTTTTTTTCTTTTTCGTAGGGTCGCGGATGGCGCGCGCGTGCACGAACGTGCCAGCGAGATTTTTGTCGCTGGTGCGAACAAGAAGGCGTTTATTTGCGCTCGGTATATTCCAGATTGATCAAATATTTGTGCACGTGTCAGTTGGCAGCCGCCCGCGCCATCCGCACACTTAGCGCAACAGGCCAGGAACATGATCACATTTGTTCAAACTCTCACTTGGACAATCACATTCGCGACGGGGCCTGCAGCTTCCTTAATTAAGTTGCGCGTTGACTTGTAAGCGGCGGCCCAAGCCTCGCAAGTTCTCGCGCATAATTAATTCGATAATGACATAGTACAAATGAGACATCTTTCTGTTCGGCGATATAAGTATAATAATGCGACTATTGTAATTTGTAGGTGCGCGGAAGATGGAAGATGCGGGTGGAAAGCGCGAACAGCGAGGTAGGCTGCCGGATAAGTATGAACATGGAGGCAGAGAATCGTGTGAAGGGTCAGATACAGAAAAACAAAAGCCGAAACTTACTAGGGCACAAAGAGATGCGAAGTTCGAGAAGGAAAGGCGCGAGCTCGCGGATCGCATTGAAGAAATCAAAAAGAAGATTGAATTTTTTGAACGGGAGGCTGAAGAGAAGCGCATCCAGAAGGCTAAAGCTAAGGAAAGAAAACATGAGAAGGCGCGTGAACGTCGCGCTCGAGAACGCGAAAGGGAAATGAGTGACACAGAAGATGAGCAATGCGATGCGGATAAAGTTCGGTGGAGGGTAACAATGATTGAGCCGGACATTGATTGGAAGCCGGAAAAGGAGAAGGAGAAAGAAAAACAGCAAAAATCTGAGAAGGAAAGTCGTGAGCGTCGTGATAAGGAACGCGAAAAGGAAGTAGAGAAAGCGCAACATGAACAACTAGTTAAGGCTAAAAAAGCGGAACCGGAAAAAGCCGTAAAGCATGAAAAGGATTTAAAGCGCGAAAAAGATACAGAGAAACGTGAACAACGTCACGGAAAATCCGTGCATGAAAGTCGCGGAAAAGAAATAAAGAAAGGCGAGCATGAACAACCAGTTAAAGATAGAAAAGCGGGAACGCAAAAACCCGCCAAGCAAGAGAAAGATATAAAACGGGAAAGCGACGCGGCGAAACGTGAACAACGCGATAGGGAACAACGCGAAAAACGTGAGAAAGAAAAGGAAAAAGAAGCTCGTGAGCGCCGGGAAAAAGAAACCAAGAAAACTGAGCAAGTAAAGACTGATACAGAGAAGGTCCGCTGGAAGGTTACTTTAATTGAGTCAGATATATTTGGGGGAGCAGAAGCGGAGCATGCTTACCGCAAATCTGATAAGGCAAGTCGTGAGCGAAAAGAATCTAAGAAACCGCAACCCGAACAATCAACTAGAGATAAAAAAGCGGGGCCGGAAAAGACCTTAAAGAATGAGAAAGATCTAAAACGCGAGAAAGATACAGAAAAACGTGAGCATCGCGATAAGGAACAACGCGAAAAACGTGATAAAGGAAAGGAAATGCAAACGGAAAAGTCTGTAAAACAAAGTAAAGATAAAAAGCAGGAAACTGATAAGGAAAAACATCACAGACGCGATAAAGAAAACAAGCCGGAAGCAGAAAAAACCGTACGGCAAAAAGACGCAGAAAAGCGCGAACATCGCGATAGAGAACCTAAAAAAGAAAGTCGCGAACCGCGAAAGAAAGAATCAGAAAAAGAAATTAAGACAGTTAAATCTGCACCGAAAATTGAGACTGTGGGAAAGGGCAAAGAAAAACGTGAACCTCAAGAGAAGGGAAAGCAAGAACGGCGCGAAAAGGAAGCGGAAAAAACAGTCCGCCAAAAAGATACAGAAAAACGTGAACATCGTGATAGGGAACATAAAAAACATAGTCGCGAACCGGAAAAATCTGGAGAGTCCAGAAAACGTGAAGATCAATCAAAGTCTAGACAACGCGAAAGAAAATCTGAAACGGAAAATCGTGAACCGCAACATAAACAGCGAGAAACCGAACAAGAACGAAAATCCGTAAAGCATGATAAGGACGGGAAACGGGAACAGGATAAGAAAAGGCGTGAACATCACGATAGGGAATCGGGAAAAGAAAAACGTGAACCTCTTCATAAAAAACCAGCAATAGAGGTGAAGAAGGTCGAACATGTATCTAAAACGGAAGTACCCGCAAAAAAAGATAAAGAACAAAAGCGCGAAAAAGAGAAGACAAAACGCGATCGGCCATCTGATACGGAAAATCTTGAGCCACCGCGTAAGAAACGGGAAACGGAATTTAAGAAGACCGAACATGAGCATAAGGTATCGAGACCGGAAGTAGCTTTAAAAGGACATAAAGAGAAAAAGCGCGAAATGGAGAAGAAGAAACGTGATCATCGCGATCGAGGATCTGAAAAAGAGAATCGTGAACCGCGCCACAAAAAAGAAGAAACCGAAAAGAAGAAGAGCGAACATGAACGCAAAGAAGCGAAACCGGATGTATCCGCAAAGCAAGCTAAGGAAAAAATGCGCGAAAAAGAAAAGGAAAAACGTGAGCATCGCGATCGACATAGAGAAAGCGACAGGGCAAGAGAAAAGAAGCACCAAAAACATGTAGAGAAGAGAACCCTATGAGAGAATACTAATTAGTTGTTAAGCCGCGGTGCTTTCGTATCTACTAAGTAATTATTAAGTAAAGTAATTAAAAAAAAAAATATGAATCTTAAGGATCTAAGGTTATATTTAGATAGACGCGCTGATTCTATAATAATTTGTTAAAATTTTAAGTGATTCATTTGTCAAATACAATTCTTACCGAGCACGGTTTCTCATGTACATATGTAATTTGTGAACAAGGACGAATAAGGATACCATTTGCCAATGGCGACAATGCACGAGCAACGGACGGCAATCTGGGTAGCTGTTCCGTTTCTCGTTGCTGCATTGCCGGCGACGGCATAAATAATTAATTGATTGTTGATCGACGAAGATACGAATTAGAAGTATTTTTGGGCCGACTGGCCACTTGTCATTATCATCTATTCCGTTCGACTTCAGTAATTACGTTTGCAAAGTGTTGATTAGTATTTGTTTTCGATTTGATGGATTAAGTGATTGATGCCAAGAGAAATTTGTGGGCGGACAATTCGCAATTGACATTGTTACGAGTACATCTCTAAGTCCGATTGGCGAATCAGAGACGGAGATATGATGTAAGGATATTTAAATAAAGAGAAGTTAATAATAACATGTCGACTACTTCTTGATCACCCAAATTTGAATAGAAACCATGCGGCAATTTGCTGAGCAAATTTGCCATTAACTCCCACAGTAATCGCCCTTTTTTAGGTACCCCATTTTACAGGTTCGGGCATTTCTAAGTCTCGCACAGATTTGAGACCATGACCAATGTTATTTTTTCGTCAAAATACTGTTACTGCCCTTTGAATCATCCAAATCGGTCGATTAGTTCCGGAGATATGAAAATTTTTTAAAACTCGAGCGATTTTAAGAATTTCATATCGTTTTTTTCGCTACAAACTTTTTTTTCAATTTTTTTCTTCGAACGCGATTTCTGGTCTCCCCATGACCAAAAGGGCATTAACCCATAGATTTTTGGAAAGTACTCGTCAAGACCTACAATTTGTTTCTAACTTTAGTTTAATTCGTCCAACCGTTTAAAAGTTATACGCAGTTAAAGACGCGAAAAAAAGCGAAAATTTTGCATTTTTAGGACCCCATTTTTTAAGTTCGGGTATTTCCGATTCCCGCAGGATTTCGGGACCATGACCAATGTTATTTTTTCGTCAAAATACTATTAATGCCGTTTGAATCATCCAAATCGGTCGATTAGTTCCGGAGATATGAAAATTTTTGAAACCTCGAGCGATTTTAAGAATTTCATTTCGGTTTTTTCGCTACAAACTTTTTTTTCAATTTTTTT
>JARJDZ010004027.1:0-23174 GCA_030264555.1 Aleochara sp. GC000083 | reverse complement strand
CACCAGGACATCGTGCTATGTCTATAACGTTCCAACCGTGGTTGGAAATTGCCATCATAGGGTTGTAAGTCTTGGTTAGTTAGGTCGTGTCCATCCGGGTTGTAAGTCTTTTGTTTTTTTTTTTTAAATTTTAAAATTTGCACTTTGAAATAGGTAGCTATGGGGGCGGTAACTGTACAGAAACCATCTATGGGATGAATACTTTAATGTCCAAAAATTTCAAAACAAAATCAGTTGGAAAATTTAAGCAACTATAGCGGACAAACATTTTAGAACTTTGTTTTATTTATAAGATCAGATGTTTTAAATTACTAAAACAAAGATTATGAGGATTTCTATTTTCTCATAAGTACAGAAATAGGCAATAAAAACTATCTATAGTGTTACCAATTTACAAAATAGATGCACTCAACAAATTAAAAAAAAAACACCTTTCATCAGACTACAAGTAAAAAGTGCATTCGTAATATAATCTCAACAGTACAATAATTTATTTATAATTCGATACCACAACTTCTTATTAAATCCATTATAATGCAATAACACCGTAAATGCCTCCTTCCATCCAGACTTAATTAATTTATCAACATGGCGCAAGGCACGCTCTCGGCTGAATAATTACACAATCCATAATACACCCAAGAAGTTATTTATTCATTTCCACATTTGTACCTGACGAATGCTTCTTGTTGCTTCACGCACACGAAACGTACGAACAATCCGAGGATTAATTAGACGCTTATTAAGACATTGCATTTCGTACGTCCGGCCATTTGGCATACTATAAGATATAAGTGGCTTAAGTCACTTGTATCGATTTGCTGTTACATCTTTCTTCTTTCTTGGCGTCCAGTTTTCACATCTTCATCGAGTGTCTTTCGTTGGTAATTTATTCAAACGCCGAACGCGAGCGCCACAGGACACTTATTAATTAGTCTGATTGTTCTCATTCGATTGGTTTTCTAATTGTGGCAAAACAGGAAAAAATCAAATTAATTTTGGTTGATTTATGATGTCATTCGTTGTAATTTGCAAGTTTCAAATAGTTAATTTTCTAATTTTGTACGAAATTTATTAGTTTGCGAAATAATTCCGATTTAATAATTTTTTTTATTTTTATTTTCAGCTGGAGGAAATATTGCTACCTTCTTAGAGAAACGAGCTGCAAAAATGGTGAGTCCAGATTTTTTTTGAATTTTAAAATTTGCACTGCAAAATTGAATAATAAGTGTGTTGTCAAACGATGCACATTGCAAATAGCAATTATCCCAGTTAATACGGTATTAGTTAGACTCGTTCAGCATCTAATTGCAGCCAACTGTAGAAGTTTCAATTTGATTACAATGTCTGACGTCACATTCGCATGATTGGAAATCAATTTGCGCGTGCAAATCTACAACGCACACATCTTTGACGTACGTACAAATTCAAGCGCAACGAGCTCTAATTGTTGATTAGATACAAACAATTTACCGTAAATTACAATGCCGGTCCGAATTTGCATACCGAGTGTCTCGAATTTTCCTCATCGGTATTTTTTTGCGAAAATCTTAAATCTTTTTTCCTCATCGCATCGTTTTCCTGGGCGGTCTCGAATTCAAAGCAACATTTTATTTCGCCTCGCAGCCATCTCGAGCTTTGATGCTGATGTAACTTATGACTTTGTCTCTAATGACACTTGAATAAAGATACCAAAAGTGGCGTTTAGCTTGTTTGTAAGACGCTCGCGCGCGCGCGCGCGCACACATAAGCCGAAAGACCAGCAAAATGCGTGAAGAACTCTTCGTCGATGCGATGATGGCGAAGCCGACGAGCGCACGTCCGGCGCAAATGACGACAACGCGGTCGTTGTAATTCCATGTAATTTATCTAAAGCGAGCCTCCATTAGGAGGCAATTTAACGTAATTCCATTACTTATTATAAATAAAGCGCCGCATCACATACACACACACACACACGTCCAGACATTTGTGCAGATTCACCTAGAGGCTGCTTGTTTGTTTGAGTATAGTTTCGCAAATATGCAATAACAATAAAATGTTTCAAGTTTCCACTTTGGAAATATGCATTCACGGATATCGTATAAACAATCTTTCCTGAATGGATGGTCGTTGAAATCAAATCGTTAAAATTTATTTATTTTGCTAGAATTTTCAAATTATTTGTGGAGGACGCTTTTTCATTTTTTTATTAATTTATTTTCTATGTTTCGGTTTGAATTAATTAATTGTCGTATTAGTTGGTTTGCAAGTCGAATTCCAGCGCAACCATCATCGGTGCAATGTCACGACGAGGCCGCGTAACGCGCAAGAAGAAGTAACGTATGCGGATTATTTACTTATAAGCAAGCGCATTTCGTAGTAATCAACGCGCAAGCGTAAACTGTTTAACTGTTCGTCACGTACGTACCCCCTGTTCCAGTCCAACTGTACATTGTGCTAGTCGCGCGAATAACTGGAACAGCAATATCGTGCCGGCGTGCAACCTCTCTAGAATTCTAGAATGAACCAAATCCACGCTAAAGAGCACTAAACGCATAAAAAACTACAAGAACAATAACAACTACATTCGATTTTGATCAAAAACTTTACGTTTAAATTATATCTGAGTTAGGAATCTGAGCAATTATTGAAAGTAACTTAAACGCCCTTTAAAATGACGTTTTGGTGGTAATTATTTAACTTCCGGTTTCGGGGAAAACATGGGAAATATATTAAGGATAATCTGAAATATTCGCATTCAAACTTAAATTCTTTCACTGGCAACAATTGTTTCATTTATATTTTGGTAGAATCTTACAATTAATAATTTCAGAAAGTGGCTTCAATATTTTACAAAATATCTTCAGGATGATAACAATTGAATTTCCGGTTGAAAATATATAAAGGATAATTAGGAATTGCCCATGAAGATATTAATATTGATAAGTGATAATTTTCGCAGAAATTTAGAAATATTTTTTTCTCAAAAATGCTAACATTTTAAGAAAATAGAGTATCAATAATAGCAATCGAATATCAACAAAATAGGAAAACTATACATGATTATAAAAAAAATAATTTGTTAGTTACAGAGGATTGCAAAAAAAAGTTTAATTTGAAATATTTTGTTTTCAAAAACTTTAAATTTAATTTGTATATGATTAGAATCAGAGTAATTTCATAAATTATTATAAATACCTTACAAAAAATCATTGGAAAATAATGACTTCCGGTTTTCGAGAAATCATGGAAAATCTATAAAGGATAATTTAAACTTGATAGGTATATTAATTAATTTGATATCGTTTTAAAACATTTCTATTGTTTCTTTTAATTCAAATTATAATAATTAAACTTCCGGGCACCAACAAAATAGGAATTTTCAAAGTTTAGTAGTTAAAATTTACCTTTTTCTTTTGTATTTTGAGAACCAGTTTTAAATTTGCAAAGATACATTTTCATATTTAAAGAAACTCACATTTTACCGACAATGAGTAAATTAACTCAATGACAATTGAATCTTTTGCGTTGCAAATAATATTGGATAAATTTACGAACGCAAAGTCAGAGCATGAAACGCAATAAAATGCAAATTGACGTAAGCCGATATAATTAATTAATTACGCATACAAATCGCGCCCGTGCGCCGGTAACGCACGATTATGATTCGCCCATGTATAATGATAATGATTATTGTAATTGTGCTCGTAAATATTTAAATTTCCTCCTGCGAGGCGCGCGTACGAGCGCTGATTATTTCCGGACGAAATGGAAAAATTTATGTACCACGACTAATCATAACTAATATTATTTAATTGTGGTAAGCAGCTCGCGCTAATTGCGCCCGAAGAACGCAATGAATAATAATAGTAGGTCGGAATCGCATTTTCAATTCAATTTCGTGCGATCTGTTTTTTATAACCCACATCGATGCTAGTAGTGTCCTGCTATCACACATATTGTTGTTAATTGCTCCGGCCACGAATGAATTAACAAAAAGACGCAGTTAATTACTTAAGCTGATTTCGTAATTATTCATTTCGTAATTAACCGTATTATCGTGGCGGACGTCTTCATAACGTTACCGTTTATTTATTTACTTAATGCAATTGTTTCGCAGAGATCATAAACTAAAGTCTAATTACGTCTAAGACCTGCACTAGTTACTTATATAATGGAAAATTTAATTGTTTCTGAAATTTTCAATGCATCATATACAAAATACTCTTCTTTCATTTCCGGAAAGTTTTATATCTTATTTTTTTCTAGAAGAAATTTTGAAACTAAAATTGGTTTATATATATTTTTTTATATATTGGAAAAAGAGGTTCAAAAAATAGTAAAAATAATTATAGAAATCATACTTTCTACTCTTTTTTATTTGTAATGAAACTATTCAAAAAATATTGTTCATTTCAGTTAAATTAATGTATCTTCATCTTATGATAATGATATTTTACCGTCAAATACATATTTTTGAAGATTACCACATGACGCCATGAACTATGACCCTCCTGAGTCAATATAAACCGTAGAAAGAACCATCAACTTTGATCATCCTTGAGGTGATTTTGATCAAGTGAATAATCATTCTAAGATAAGATTCGTTCCACTGTTATTTGAATCAAAAATTGTCAAATTTTCTATTCTCTCCTCTTCGTTCAGTTTGCAAATTATTTGAACTTTCATAAAAGACCCTCATATCAGTACCAATTCATCAGAGAATCTAAGAAATCCAAAAAGAAATGGTACAAATATTTGTTAGCACTTGTTGCCTGCGCAATTCGGTTGAAATTTTAAATAAATCACCTGAGTTGAAGACTTGCTTGAAGGAAATCCAATGCGCATGCCATGACTTAAGCCGCCTTACATTGATAGATTCGAAATCACCCGTGGTTGGTGCGCCGCTGTGACTTAAGCGCAGTTCCAAAAGTTTCTTCGCTCACCTTTTAACCTCGCCGCAGCCGGGCACAAAAATAATGAAAATTAAGCTAACTGTTTCTGCGCGCACAAAATTCGACTCGCGCTGGATCCCGAGTTTGCGCTGGGAATTTTGTCCGCGTACGCTGGACGTAAATTACAATATTCTAATATGATTAGATTATCGATGGGTCATTACCATAACTTGCGTAGCTGTCCAATGATGGTACGTGACAGCCGAAGACGTTGGGAGATTCTGTGCTTGCGATTGTATCAATTGTTGTCTTCTTCGTTTTCTTGGTTCTAATTGAATTGTTTATCAAATATGTTAGTAAATATGAAAAGTTAGCTTTAAAAACTTTCTTAAACCTTGTTCTTAGATATGAAATATTTTGTCCAAATTGGAGTGGTTGAAATTTTCAGAATGAAGTTTTGAATTTTGCAATTTTTAACCATTGACTTTGATAATGAAACAACAATTGTAGTCGTTTTCCCTCAGAAATTCGAACTTAGAAATTTATCCTAGATATCATGTCCCAATCTAAATTCAAAAGTATCATAATTTGATAGTTGGTTAACCATAGAATTTTGCAAAAACCCTATTAGATAATAAATTATTCTTTGGAAATTCTTACACCATGTGTGAGGTCTTACAAACCCCCATGCATAGATAATCCTTAATTTAATTAACCGCCCATTGACTTTGAAGCAAACTCCTTGGAAATTATCATCTGTGCGATTGTAGTCTGCATGCCGCCATTGGGAACACCCAGACAACAAATTCGAACCCGTCGTAAACCCATGCGTACGCCGCGTTTTCAATTGCTAAGTAGTGCCATGACTGCCCACTTAAGTCGCAAACGCAATGGAACAAACAGATATCTTAAGCGGCGTTAGTTACACATGTCAGCATTGTATAATTTGCTTTGACACCGAATGCCTGCTAAAGTTCATGTCGACCGAAGTCGTAATGGCCGCTGCATTTGCCTTTAGCAACAATCACACGACATCGTCGTCATCGGGAGGTAGCTGAAATGAATTGGACGCGTCGCGTTTCACGCTTGCGCAGCGCACTGAGCATCTTCTTCGACGACTCCTGACATTGCTCCTCATCTTGCGCAGCATTGCTGCTGCTGCGGTGTAAATTAGTCGCCATATACAGAGACTCCGTTTAAGTAAACTATTGCTTTTAATTCCGAGTAACATACTGAAGAATTTTATCTATTATACGCATCGAGCGCGCGCGCGCAACTCCACATCGTGTGGTTTCTATTGAAATCTGATATATAAAGCGCCGTTTTTTCTGCGTCCCATTGCATCCTCGTCGTACGCCACCAGCTCCAGCCATCCTCCACATCGTTTGCACCAGGCCAAATCCACACGAAGGTGCATGCGCGATGCACCGTTAATTTAATTAATTATTGCTAACTCATTAATAATACACAGGACGTTCAAATATTACTTTGAAAACAAACTTAACAAACAAACTAATATTATATTCAATACAATAAATAAATGAATGAAACTATTTAAGTAATGAAAAACAGCTTAAGTAATGAAAAACAGCTAAAGTAATAAAGAACGGCTTAAGTAATGAAGACCGAGTTAAAGTAACGAAGGCCGACTCAAAGTAATAACCAACGACACTTAGAGTTCTTCCTTCGTATCCTGTTTGCGTCTTCCATGTCGATCATACCCCACAAGTTCAGTTGCCGCATGCGCAGCAATAAATTCGATCATTTCCTGGAGAGTCCTGCCGCCATCGTACACTTCCGGTACGTCCTTCGCCGCCATTGCCAACCAATAAATCGTTGGAAACCCATCCACTTCGAAACCAGCAGGAATCTCATTTGCTGTCGCATCCATTTTGACAATCAACACGTTATCTTCACTCAGCTGCAAGATTTAAACCATTAGAAGTAATCAATCGAGCATTATTACTTACAATTTCGGCCAATTGACTGAAGATTTCATCGAGTTCTCTGCACACTGAGCACCAAGGTGCATGAAGGACCAGAAGAATGTCTTTGTCGTTAAGTATGACAGTCTGTTTGAAATTTCTGGCTACCACCGTAACGACCTGTCCTCCATTTTGAAAATTTTCCTCAGGTACTGGTTGAGATCTAAGAAATGGTTCCGCCCTGCGATCAATTAAACTTTTAATGAAGTTTTCAAAGTTCTCCACTGAGAAGTTCGAAGGCATTAGGTATTTTGTATTGTCCTGAAGGATTGCGAAAATTACTGGTTGGTTATCTTCAGGAAGATCTATACCGAATTTATCGAATTCCAAATGGAATTCTTGAATTGGCGAAACCGCGAAGTTCAAATAATCATTGTACTTTGCTGCTACAATTAAAATTCGATTCCTCCAATATGTAAACATCTTCTGTTGTCTCACAATGTCAATTGGCAAATATGCGATCACCAAAGGTGGTCCAAAATCATCAATATTTCGAGGTCTTCGCAACCCAACCAATCCATGACGATGTTTCAAAATAAACTCCAACAAATCCTCACCATCTCCTTCATAAAAATACTCAAACGGTTCGAAACGATTCCTCATATATTCCGGCTGAATCAACTTCACCCGATTTGCAACTTCTGTATCTTCAGGCTCGATCGTATAGTGTCCAAAACGGATATCCTTGCTTAATTGCGGCGGTAAACTGAAGTAACTATCCCGGAAACTTCCGGTCTTCTTCAGGAACGCAACAACAGTGAGTTGCTTCTGGTCCTCAGCGAACTCACCACCTTCGGTACTCCCATTCAACTCGTACGACGTTATACCCACCAAATTCCGGATGTAGTTCACCAGGTCCTCTTCGGTACGCGCCCCTTCATACTCGTCGAACAAGGTACCTCGTTTGTAGATCTTAATTGTGGGCAGAGCAACAACATGCTCACGTCGACACGTCTCCACGCCGCTACCTTTGCAGTTGACAGCGACAGAATGCACCGGGGGTTCGTTACGGATCAAAGTATCGGCAGCGGCATGGAAGTCGCTGATGAAATTCATGCAGTGCACGCACAACGGCGAGAAGAAGATCGCCAGAGTGTGCTCGTAGTCGAGGAGTGCCTCCTCGAAGTCGGCGTCAGTGAGCTGGCGCACAACGGTCCTGGTGGTGAGGTCCACGCAACGGAAGTGCCCCACGAAGACGAGCACCACGAAAATGGGGATCTGACTCGTTGATAATCGCATTCTGATATGGTGATTGTGGTGCAACTGACTCGTTAATGTGTCGCTTGTCGCCCGAACGATTGTTTTTTTTAATTATCGACGCAGTTCAATTATTTGCTGTTTCAAGACTCTCACTTATTTAATTTCGAAATGAAGCGGGCGTGTGGAAAAATATGTACTACTTGCTGATAACATTATATTGAACTTTGTACATTCTTTGGACAAACATTTAGGAAAATTGTATTTCAAACAATTCACATGTTTTTCGTTAAAATATTGAATATGTATTTAATTAATTAACTATAACTTATAGAGACATCTTTGAATCTCATCATTAACAAATGCTTCCTGTAGTTTTTCTACATCGATAGATGTCGCTAGGTTTCAATTTTACATCTCAGAACGGAATTTTTACAATTAACTTATGCGAAAATTATTTTGTGGCTCGTAACATTTAAACAATTTTCCGTCTGAGTGTTAACACATCAATGAGAGATTTAGGCACTGATAAACTCAACAACGAGCTGTAATACTTAAAGTAATTAACTAATTCACCTTTCACAAAGTAATCGTTCAAGGACACTTGAGGCTGAATATATTTTCGAACTGCATCCCTACTTAAACGTAATAAACTGCCGACCTGAGTCCTTTCGGGTTGATAAGCCGGAAAGAAGAGCTGTCGAGCGAACTCTCTCTGGTCGTCATATCTTTCAAAACTCTCCAGATCAACCGCTCTCACTTTCACGCCGAATTTCAAAAACAACTCGAACTCGTCGCAAAATCCCAACGCCTCATGCAGCATCAACAGCACATTCAAATCGACTTCTTCAGATACAATGAATGTCTGATATAATAGCAATGAGACCTCATCAAAAGTCAATTCCAATTTCTTCTTGAATTCATCAGCAATTGCATAATGGCAGCTCAGGAAGTTTCGCCTCCGCCAATTAATCCCCAAATTTAATAATATGGTCAATGTATCAATGAAGTCGTGCTTGTTGAATTCATTCGCAATGAAATAAATATTCAATAAGTGCGCTTTTTTTGTGATGGCAGTTCGATCCAGACGTTTATACAGTGCATAAAACACCGAAGAGTCGCTCAGTTCTGTAGAATGCAGCATTGATTCAATGAGTGCATCTGTTGTAAATTTCAACTTATCAATAATGTATAATATAATTTTTACATCTTGTGCTGGCTCCATTAAGCAGTAGAACATTGTATCCAAACTGTACCTGTGGCTATCGCGAGGTCCGCCCTCAGAAAGTTCTAAAAAGTCATAGCCATCAAAATAGTACACCATCATATCAATCAGAAATTGCTTTCTTGATGATAGGCAGAGGTAGAAAACATGTATATTGTATGGATAGTTGACGTCCACATTGTAGTATAATAGCATTGCAACAAGTTCCTCTAATTCAGGATCTTGGTAAAATCGTCTCTGGTCCATCAGAAACATGAGTGGCGTGAAGTCTTGAAAGCTGATTGTGTTAACATTGGCCCCTCGCTCCAATAAGAGTGTTGCCAGTTGTATATTATGGTTCTGTATTGCTATAAAGAGTGCTGTGGGCATATCAATATCATTGCTCCTTGCATCTATTTCCAAACCATGATCTAAGAGCATGTTTGTAATAGCTACTGCATTCTCAAAGTTTCTGCATTTTGCTGCATAGTGTAATATTGTAAGTTGCATATGATCACGAACATCCACTCTAGTAATCTCATGAGCCAGCAAAACCTCCATTACTTTTACACTAAAACAATGTAATTTATAATACTTGATGTATTAATGAAATTGAATATTTACCATCCACACTCTGCTGCTCTATGGACTGCAGTTGCTCCATCATTATCATTATAGTTGGGGTTGTAACCATTGGCGAGGGCTGTCCTAACTACATCAGCATCATCTCCAATCCATACTAGATAATAGAAACAAAAAGGTCACAATTTATATTGATAAGAATACACATTACTTACATCTTGAATACGATTGCGGAGATGTAGTTTTATCGAAAAACAAATTATCCATATCTCATGTGCTTATCTGATTTAGAGGTTAGGAACCAAAGCAAGTTGGAGATTGTCACTTGTATTAATTTTGCAGTTAATCAATCTTAAGTTTCAATTGAGCTCGATTAAGTTTAAACAAATTTGTGCACGATGCAATTAAACTTTTGAGACTGATGCACGAGTGTTGCAAAACTTGACAAATAGATGACTGCACTGACTGCAATTCTAATATTGTTGATTTTGACTTGGACCGGCTAAGAACGCATTTTTGATAAGGAGATTAAAGCAGAAAGTCAAGACGAATGCAACTGATAAAACGGTGAGTCTTTTATCATCGACCATCAAATTCACCTGACCTGAATGAATTACATGTGGGCCTCTTGAATGCAATAACAAATAGGTCATCGAAACAAGTACTTGTTCACATAAATCTTTATTTTTCAGACACAACACCACCACATGACATGACAAATAGTTTCCTTACAATTAACAGAGTACATAAATGAAACAAACAATTTGTTGCATCGAGCCAATGTGCCATCATCTCACTTGCCTCCTGGTGATTTCCAATGATGCACACATTGTCCACACAGACAATAAACAATTCATTGATTCGTGTATCATATATCATTTATAGAGAGTAATCTGCTTTCCATCTTTATAAAATATCTACCAAATTGGACAAGAATATTGTCGCCAACGAGAGATATGTGTAAATATTCATACAGCATAAATGGGTAAATGACTATTTCATTCGATATTAATTCTTGAATATATAGCTATCATAGATTAGGAGCAAACTACTTTTAAATATGTCTTCCTTGATTTACCAGCTACTTTATAAACTTTTATCGAAGTTGTAGTTTTGATAGTTATTGAAGATATGCCCAAATATCGGGAAACAATTAGTATTCGAAGTGTATTACGAGTATGAGTGACTTCTCAGCAGTCTGAACACTACCGATATCTTTCGATCAACTACAATTTGGTATGTTTCATCAACGCCATCATCTGTGGAACGAGAATTTGGTGTGGATTATGCCTGGGGGATATGTAGAAAGATTTTGCTAAATTGTTGCGTTCAACACCGTGCTGACACTATTTGATTTGATAATTTAGATAATCATGAGAAGAAAAAGCTAGAGTAGAGTAACGGATTCGGTTGTTGGAAGGGTGGCCCACGAATTGTTGCAGAATTCTTGCAAGAGGGCTTCGTATGTCCTTTGTAGTATGGTGTGCTGTTTCGCCTTATCGAGGTTAGAAGGAGGTTTTGCCGAAGATGAAGTTTCCTGGCTCGCTGGGATTTTCGGTCATGAAGAACTGCTTCCACAATTCAACGAATTGATCGTAGTTGACCTCGGTCTTGCCCTGTAATCCACATTCTTTGTTGAATCTTCAGGGCAACATTTTTTTGGGTACTATACCTGGGCCATCTTTTGGAACGCTTCCTTGCATTCTGCAATCTCGAGTCCATAGCATGAACAAACGCTGGTGAATTCGTCCATGTCGATGCTTCCGTCACCGCTGGCATCCTCCAAGTCGAACATGAAGCGCAGATATTGAGTTTGCCAGTCCAATGCGTTCTCGGGATTCTTGGCGTATTCGTCCCACATGGAGGACCACTCCTCGACACTCACCTACAAGGATAACATTCAAAGAGGTTGATGGCGACACATTTTTGACTGATACCTGGCCATCTTTATTCGAATCTGCACGTTGTCGCAATCCATCCCAGATTTGGATCATTGCCTCGAAGGTTTTTGCATATTGAGGGCTTCCTGCACTCCATCCACGAAGAGTACAGATTTTCTAGAACAATTCATTTGTTAAATATTAATTTTCTAGAAAAAAATCACGTATTTTTATTGTATGATGACTTCTTCACTTTCTGGATGATCATTTTTTGTACTTAAAAGTGCAAACCAGCAAGAAGCTTTATTGTAAATGTAAAGACCAGCTAGAAAGTACTAGAAAGTACTAAATTCGCGAATCATCAAGACACAGCAACTCGTACCGGAAGTAAAACCATACGGATGCTGGAAGCTATCCGAGATGGCACGTTTCGCGTGGTGGCTGAAAATCATAACAGGGCGGGAAATTAGACGCGGGATGGCGGCGTAATTAACTCTTTATTAGCTTGATTAAAATGTAAATTCGCCGACTCGCCTCGACGATAGTGCCGCTGATTGTGGTGAATGGCGGCTGGGGCGCCATTATACACCTCGACGCGCGCTTCCGGTGCCCACCAAATGCGTCAAATTTAAAATGGTAATTAACTCGGCGTATTAAATAATATACCGTTCGGTATCATTATTTTCGCCTGCGGTTAATGGCTTATAAATTTCCTGTTTAATATTCATATGATGATATATTTGGGCGTCTTAATGAGATCGTTTGGTGGTTATTGCAAATTTCGGGAGGTTCACCTCACTTTTACTTTCCAGGCTTAAGCCTGGACTCAAATTTACTACCCTATAAACTAAATATTTACTTGTATTAACAAATTCAATGCAAATTTTGTTCTTCAAGAACAATTTTCTTTTTCAACTTTAGAACCTTTTGGGTCTATTTTTTTGAAGAGTATTACTTTGTTGGGGAAATTTTTTGAAAATGAGAAATTCATTCAGTCAGATATTGGTATAATAACGAACAAATGAGCAGATTCCCATTCGATTGCGCCATTCATCTATGGCGGACTTCCGCTTCCGGGGCGTAGTTATCTATCGGTCCTTCGTCCTCGATAGGATAAAGATGCCCGACTTGAATACTAATCGTGCTTCCAGCCCCCAAACCGCACTGAAAGCGCTCTGCGGGAACCATTCATCCCTCACCTTAGGGAATATATTACTTTGGTCCAAAGTATAGAGCATAATATTGTGTGAGATATGGAAAATGTAAATTTCGGTGGTTTGCACAGCTCGTAACCTCCGAATTGTATGCATTTAATGCACCAGGTCACAACAAGTTTAACATTTGATGAAGTACCATGATAACTCAGTATTTTAATAACTATCATTTCATTTGATTAATGAATAATGAGTGTAATTTTATTGATCATTCAAATTGGCTATTTAAAACATGCATAAATTTTGCAATTATCTTCAACCGGATGTAAATTTGGATGCCCTCGAGAAATACACTGCGCAAAACGTGTCATGTGGTTAACGATAATTTGTAATCGAAATTAAATTAAATTTTGATTAATGCCCATACGTACCTCGATGGCCAACTCGAAATCCTTGCGATCGATGGTTCCACTTTGATTTACATCTAAAAAAAAAAAAACAATTACAATTACATTACATTTGCAAATTGAAATTTTCGCGAATCTTCATACGAAGATGTCGTCATTCAATCGGGCACGTGTTATCATCGTACTGAGCAACAAATAGCAACAACATTCACAGCACAGTTCAGTCTTAAACCGTGCGTGTTCGTGCGTGTATCGCGTTTCGCCAGTCGTTCCGTGTGTCGTTCGCGAAAAAGTGCAAAATCAATCAAAAATGGATTACAGCAGTCGTAACAGCCAACAATTTCGTATGGGTGAGCTCATTATATCATTCAATTACATTTTATTATGGTTATTGGTGGAATAGACGACATTGCATTTGCAACAAAATAAATGACATGTAAAAATCCAATATGGCGGAGTTGTTTCGAGGGAATTTACGACTCATTCGAAAGTTAATAACATATGAATGAGTTATGGATGAAAAACAGTCATCATGGTTGATGAAAATGTACTTCATGTCATATGCACATGAAATTGATTATTATTTGGAAATATTAGGAAATTGGTATTACATTTTCAAAAATTCAATATCAACAATTTTAATCGAATTTCATTTTATTGGTTAAATTAATATTTTTGTTGGTGCATCAAGAAAATTCTTGAATTGCCTCCCTGAAAATTTCAGAGATTTTGAATGCAATTATTTTATTTATCTATGTAGGACAAATCGAAATTTTCGCGAGTATATTTTATAAAAATAAAAAAAACAAAGTCATAATTAAATTTCAAACTGAATTTTTAAGAAATAGAATTCTAAGTAGTACTTTTTAATGAAAAATTTATATATATAATAGTAAACAAGAACTGGTATTGCCTTATTGAAAATTAATTTGAATTAATATATGGATTTGATATGTATTTAATTCATTAATTCGTTAAACACTAATCGAAATTTTACGATCGTCATCATTTACGTCCCTAAAATAATACCGAACCTTCAAACACAAATTACTAGGAACATGGCGAACAATATTTGCGATGGCAATAAATCCGTTAAGCGGATTTCTGTCGGTCGCTCTTGGTAAACATAAACAATATTCGTGTCGACTGTATTTTCACCGAGCAAAACGGGACGAAAATGAAGTAACATTGATGATAATGAATGACCAGAGTCGTGCTGTAAACAAGCCTCCCAAAGAAATGTTTATATCCGCACATCGAATCGGATGTACCGCATGCAGTTTATATCCTTTGTTTCCCCCATTCAGTCATTATCCTTTTGTACTTTAAGGGATCAACCGTCATAACAAAACCCTAGTAAAGTATGAATTATATCGTGG
Organism: Aleochara sp. GC000083; assembly: GCA_030264555.1. Classification (NCBI taxonomy): domain Eukaryota; kingdom Metazoa; phylum Arthropoda; class Insecta; order Coleoptera; family Staphylinidae; genus Aleochara; species Aleochara sp. GC000083. The sequence goes on along the minus strand of JARJDZ010004027.1, from coordinate 8,509 downwards.
AATACTCAGAATTTAATGACGCCCCTGATAAGGATGATATCTGGATGTTAAAATATACGTCCATCCTGAATTTTGTCTCGAGGGTAAAAGAAAATGATGTGAAATATTTTTTTATATTTGACACTTGAATTGTTATCTACTCGTGGTTATTTCTGATATCAACCCAATAAATTTTTCGTACGGGTCGGATTTCATTGACTTTTCCCAAACGTACGCGCACACGTGCAGGTCAAATAAATTACAATTTATAGTTTATCGGACAGGATCAATGGTAAGCTACTACTAGAGAGCGTAATAATAATTTACGGTTATTGTTGTTATTTTGTCGGGCTACCCGGTCGTAATTTTCGGTTAATTTAAAGCGTACAAGTGGCAATTGTTTCTGAACACCAGAATGATTCGTAGAATTTTCTTTTGGAAAAATGACGGCGGGGTTTGTGATCCTGAATACAAATTACTTTCCATAAAGTGAAGTGCACGTCCTTGCAACTTATCGTAACGTTGCGTTGGTTCGTGGAACTATGCCTCGGTTTTTCTTTCGTCGCCTCTGTCGTTGTCGTCTTGCTGCCTGCTCCTGGTTGCTTTCAACCACATCCTTGCAACCAGGATTTGTTTAGGTGTGTGGGTGTGTTAGGGCAGGAAGGCCAGGACTAATGAAAAAAGTCGTGTCATACGCCCGATGTGCCTGCTTGATTTCACTTAGACGAGCATGTTTCGAGGCTAAAATGCCATGTGGGAAATGATTTATGAATTATGCAAATAGGGCTTACAAGAAGTTACAATCTTCACGAGATATGTATAGTTGAAGTCATTTCAAATTGCTATTTTTAAGGAAATTCGTATTGAAAATTTCATTGCAATGGAAACTTTTTAATATCAGTATCGTTAACAACAATTTTAATTTATTGAAATTATCAAATTATTAGATCAGAAAATTAGAATCCTTAATTAGGAATTGTTAATAATTTTGATAGTTTGATTCCCAGCCATTTCTATAATTAAAAAGACAATTGTCTGGAAATTGAAAATTTAATTTATAAATTTTTAAAAATTTAAGAAAGTTGAAGCAACTTGATTTTATTATTCAAATATATATTTTTATTAGCAATATACATACAATGAAAAATATTCAATCTAGAAATCTGTGCATAAGAAAATGAATTTTCTAGAAGATTCACATTTTTAACTTGATAAGACTATACATTTTTTGAAATATATGGATGGCAACTTGATGAAATTCACGGCAGTTTAGATGATGAACGTACCAAGGCACATGATGGTAAAAGAAAAAAATGGTGTAAGCTATGAAAAACGTGGCGGTCTTGGGTTTAGCGAATGAAGTAAATAAAATGCTAAGAAAGGTGAGCCACACAGTTGACAGTAATTTAATAATACAATCGAGCACACGACCCACAAATAGATTGCTTTCGTTCAATTACGGTCCATTTGTAATCACATTAACTGGTAAATTCGTTATTGTCTTTGATACATTTTTCCCAGACTATGATTTTATCTGAAATATTTCACAAAGTCCAAACTTATATAAACATCGAATTTTTAGAATTTAATTTGTCACAAAGTTTATAAACTAATTTTTTAAAATTCGGGCGAACAAAGAGTCTACTTTGGAAAATCCATTAAGTACTCCAAAATGATTTAATTAATTAATTAATGTATCCACTCCATGAATTTACGAGCCCGACATTGTCTTTTAGATACCTCGATAAAATAGGCGACGACCTCTTCAGAAGGAAGGTCCAGGTAGACATGGGGCTTTAATGAAACCGACTCAAACAAAGCCCTATTATTTCTTCGTCGGCAATTAAGTGCGAGTAAACGAAAACACAATTACGCGGGAGGCTTGCACACTCGTTTCGGCTTTTTTGCCCATCTTCCCATTCATTCCACTCGCCTTACTTGCTATCTTCAGTTAAATTCCTGTCGTCTCGATTCGATAAGAAAGCATTCGGGAATCCTGGTTCGAGTAAAGTGCGCGTATAAATTTATTCGAACGTCGATAATTCGACAAAAAGACAATTTGAGCAGACATTTTCCCCCCGAAAGACTTATAAATCAAATGAAGAAATTTTACCATAGGTTGCTTGAATAAAAGATAAGAAAATTTGATATTAAAACCAGGAGATATCAGTTTTTTTCAATCAGTTCATAAAATGTTAAGTTTTAAATTTCCAAATCCATAGATAATATTTTAGAATTTTACCAATATAATGTCATCTTATAACTTTTTGAAATTTTCTTTAAATGTTAGCTCGGCAATTTTAAAAGATCAGAAATTTCATTTGATCTTCAATCGTAACTCGTATTTCTACTTGGATTTAAAAGTACTAAAATGAAAACCTCGACTCTGTAGAATTTTCTTGGTTCATTGTGCAATCAAAATAATGAAGTTGAACTTACCAAAGAACACATTGAAAACGTAGAGCAACTTCTTCTTGCGGAAGTCGGAGATGGGCATTGTGAATCACTGGTTGAAAATCCTCCTCTCACAAAAATCCTGAAACAAAATAAAAATCATTACTTTCTGATATTTTTCTTCATCAAATTTTCTTTTTCTACACCAACAAGTTATCCCCTATGAAAATACTTTTCCAAATGAAAATGTTAAAGTAAATCTAACACGACGAATTAGTTGCTCGTTTGTTCGGCAACATATGACATGAATTTCCATTTTCGGAAAGTTATTTGTTTGCGAAAAGTTAAAGTGCTTAGCAACTCGACGCTCGCTGAAGAACCGCGCAGAATATCAAAACGTACTTTGCGTCCAACTCGCTGGTTGCTTCCACTTCCGGTTTTATTTGTCTTCGCAAATCCGGAGCATATATGTACCCCACCCACGCAATCGTGTATTTATCTTGTTGCTTTGTTACTCGCTGACGCTACCAACTATTTCTTTTAATAAGAAAATAATTCAAGTTGGATTACAACCAACGGACCCAAACTCTTGTGGTGTTGATAATTAAACTTTCGTCGTTGTTTGAAAGTTTGCAAGTTTCATTTGAGGAGAGAAAAATATCAAATACTTTTGAAACAAAATATTAATTTATTTTCACTCTGTAAGACGAATTTTTCACATCAGAAACGTTGAGTTTTCCTAGGAAAATTTAATCCGTGTAAGCATATAAAATCAAGTAGGCATGAAGATGATGAAGATAAAGTTGAGGAGTCCTTCACATGAGTTGACGATGCAGACAGGATAAAATTAGTCTTGTAGAGTGACACGCGTTTAAAATGAAGAGTAGCATTTTGTATACGAGTGCATTCAAGGATGTATAATGCTAATTAAGCTAACTAGAACTTTCCAGAAGTTGATGAGTAGATTGATGAATGTGTTTGCGAATTTTCTAGTAATTTTTCAGTTTAATTCAAAATTTACTTTGTTGATTCCCTCGGAAAGTCATGATTTACTCAAAGATAATTAATTAAGTACTCATCAAAATAATTATAAATTACTCAGGTTGTTTACTTAGAGAAACTTTTTGTTGATTAACTCAAGAAATCTCGAACTCCACGTACTGAAACTAATATCTTGAAAGTTTCTAAATCATATTTAAATTACAAATTTATTTAACTTTAATTAATTTCAATTCGGATGGGAATTTGCAAATAAACAATTTTAAATGTAAAAAAAAAATGGGATAAGAAATGAGAAATTCTTCAACTTTTTTCGAACATTCCCATGTCAAGAAGTTGTAAGGATGACAGGATAGTAAGGATAGGATGGGTAGTATCACCCACGGAGAATTTCAATTTAACTTGTGCATTGTGCACGTATTAATGCTTCAAGACATGCATTCTCGTGCAAGACATGTTCTGGTTACATTTGAGAGTCGTGTTAGGGAATGATTTATTGTGATAAATGTTGCGGAAAATGAAACACCTCACGTATCCTGGAAACTTGCAAGGATATATTGTGTTTGCGTATGTCTTCCATGCTGAATTAAGTTTTAATCCATTCTTGAATATCGGTAAAGAAATCAATTATTTTGTCAATTATGAATTATTTTGAAATTACTATTAGTATTTTCATGTTGATATTCCCTGAAGAATTTCACCAATTCAGGATACATAGAAATTGGAATCTTCATTGGAAATTTAATGACTTTGAAGATAACTGATAAAATTGAAATGTAATGAAGTTGAAAATTTAAAAACAACATTCAATTCAACCATCCCATTACTTTTGAAACATAGGTACACAAAGCTGCATGAATTCTTCAAAAAACAGTCTTTTTCCTCCACGAGGAATAAATTAAGAGTATCAATAGCATGAGATCCATTCATTCGCCGGTGAAATAATATCCTCTCCCAGGATAATATTAATTCTTCAAAAAAATGGTAACGTAATACCTCCTCCAGTGGCTTGTTTTGGTTCCCAAGTGAGTTTAAATTAAAGTACGTGTGTATTTTTTGCGCTAAGCTGGGAGAGACAAAGCGATGCACCAGCCGCATCCCGTTAATTAATCAAATCTCCTGAAATGTTTGCCCTCTTAATACCATTCATCCGCTACCGTCGTGAAGCTCGTCATATTTTACGCAAATCTACGTGCAAGTAATATCGCCCATGTTTTTGTTTATGTGCAAAACATTTGCATTTAACTCATCGTCTCATTCGCAATTCTGACTCTCAGGAAATGAAACAACGCATTTGTGGTTTATTAAATCAAATTTCCTCCGATTTATTTTATTTATCACCTTTGTACGATATGTGCAATTTTAATCATCGAATGCAATTTTATATATTTTTCCAAACAGAAATTTTGATGCAACTATATTTCCTTTATTGGAATTAAATTATTCGATTCTATTGATTTGCAATATATATTGCCAACAATAAATTTAAATTCGAATGCCGGAAACGTACAATACAGAATAATTTCGGTATTATTTTGTAATGCTTGGCACATCGCTTGCCGAACAGCATCCGGAATTTCAGCTTGGTGCACGTTCGTTGCTACAATTCCCATTCGCATTCGGCTTCGCAAATATGCGTTTATGTGAGCACGCTTCTATTAGTGCAACAAAATTGGATTTAATTTCGTAACACGTTTCATTTCAAACTTCATTCCCGTCAAAAATCCAATTGAATTTTTCTCCACGTTTTGCACTCTTGCCACAAGCATCGATTTAATATTTCCATCCGCTAACTTCCAATCTTATTTCCCGGTGCAATTAGCACATGTCGCTGATGATGAAAAGTTAGTTTCCAAGTTGTCGATCGATTTCTCATCGAAGAATTTTCCCTACAAACACAAATCGTTTTTCCAATTTGCTTCACAATTTTCCTTTCAGTGTCGAAACCATGAAAACTTTTGTTCGACGTCAACATGCATCCCGGAGTCTATCCCGGAAAATAAAGTTAAAGTTTTCCCGAGTTGCTTCTCTTCCCAGCTCATATCTACGCTCAGTAATGTTATAACATTCGCGTGTTCGTTGCATCAGCTGAAATCTATCACGATACGATGAAACATCATGTGCAACATCACCATGCACGAAAAGAAAAAGTATTCGATGTCGACATGAAAATGCAAAGGAAGAGACCACCTGAAATGGTATCACGTTGTATCATAAATCCATGCAGTCTGCTCGTATCTGTATGGTAATTTATTTTCTTCAATGCCTCGACTTTTTAGCCTCTTCCATCTTTGTATAAGGGATGTTCCCAGAATTTCATTCACGTTGGATTTTTTTTCTAGAAATCCCTCCATTGTCAGTGGATAGTTTCAAACTAAACGTTGTGTATAATATATGGTTCTCGATTCTTAGGGATAACCGGAAAATCGACCGGATAGGAAAGCCCTAGTTGTCAACCTCGACAAGGGACTCCTTCGGACAGGTTGACAACATGTTTGAAGAGGATATTTCGGCTTATTTTCTGGACTCCTCCAGCGAGTGTACAACACGTGTCGCACAATATCCATTTTAACTTTTCCATCCCTGTCCTGTTTGCCCTTCGAACTTTGTTTATTGCTGTTATATTGGATGTCCAAACATGGAATCTTTCCCTTGAACGTAGAAAATATTTACTTTGCATTAAGACTATCAAAATATATGATGACGTATTTGGCTGGGTATCAATACTAAATCATTTCTTTTTTATATTTCAGATGTCCGTTCAATTTTAAACTCTAGAACCTCATTGAATGCCGGGAATAATCCGACCTCAGGGCGTGGAAGAGGATAAAAGGGATATCGGCGAAAAAAGGTAAAAAAAGTAATATCAAACTTTTTATCCCCGCGTAGGCATAGATATGCATTGTCAGCGGAAAGAAACTCGCAAATGGATTCGACCGTAGCGCGAACATAATTGAAATTGAAATTGTATTTTGAGCGTCCACCGAATGTTCAATTAATAAAGTAAGGAATGCCAATTTGTTCACGCGTCGGGAATATTCGCGCGAATTTATTGGAAGCAACATCATCAAGGCAAATATCAAATTTCCGATGCTAACAACGCTCGTAAAACCGATTTCCAATTCATTGTTGCCCCGATGATATTTTTAGACCAACGAGATATGGTAATAAGCTGAAATTGCGTTTTACCAGAGCAGAAGTCGATTGAATGAGAGAGAGAGCGCGAATCGATGCAATACATCTTTTCGCTAGTCGGTCGTTTGGCAAATGTGTGTGCACCTCGTTTGCTTCTTACTTTCGCCGTGCGACAGCGACTCTCGAAAATGGTGCACATGCCAATGCAAGAAATTGGATTAGGCCGGTTGAAATTTCATTTCGACAGGTAGAATTGAAAATTCCAAATGCACATGCCATCACAATGTTTCCGATCGGTTGAATATTTGGGTTTCGTGGAATTCTAATTAATTTAGTCAACCAAAAAGAAATTGTGGAGGAATATTATTCTGAAATGTATATGTTGTTTCAGGTCAAATTACACCACCGAGGAACAAGATGGTGATGAAGAAGGAAGCAAATCGAATATGCGAAACTTAAACTCACGAGTTCACGAAGTGATTAGTTTCAAAGTTCCTAATGGGAAAATATGAGCAGCCGAAAATTAGGTGATATCAGTGTTTACATGTAAGTTCACGTTTGAATGTGTAGTTTCGAACAACATAACTAACATCAATTTGTTTAACAGATTACCGTAATTAGCAACTCGTCTCCATCTGCACCTTGACATGCTGCAAGGCTGATAGGACTGCTCGCATTAGTTATCAGCGAAGGTCTGGACCCTTATCGGGTACATGAATACATCCAGCTCTTCTGCATGGATTCGGTGTTATGATGATGCTGCTGCTGCAGCAACAAGACAGACAACAATGGGGACAATGAGGGCGTTATCCGCCGTATGTATCGAGGGGGCAACACCGGAATGCGAGGGCGAAGATGAACGCGGAAGTATGGAGTCAACTCGTCGCAGGCAAAAAGGCACTGGGCGCAAGGGCAACAACAAGGTAGGAAATTCATAGTATGCGAAATTGCGTAATAAACTTGTTCGCGATGCTGTAGCCACGAAATAAAGGATGCAGCAAGTATACATAGATGGAATATTCCATTCAGTGAGTTGGCATTGAGTGCTTTGCCATGTAGGCCGTATAATTTAGTATATAATTTAAACTTAATTCCAATGTTAACGTATACACTAATGAAGGGCTTTATCGGTTAAGCAATGTATGGCACAAATGGCTCCTTACATGAAGCGCTTGGACGCAATTTCTGTTAATGAGAAACGCGCAATTAGTGACGAATAACTTTATCTAATAATGTGTACATGTCAATTCTATAACGCGTTGCATCAGCTTTCACCAACCAACTCGTGACTCCATCAGTAGGTTTTAATGGACATGTCATTTTATAAGTTTAAATATTTTTTTGCAACTTTGACAATATGTGATTCTAATAACATTTTCTTTGTTTACTCAGTAACCCGTAGTAGTTTCAACATATATCAAAATATTCGCGAAATTTTAACGGGAAATGTCATTTCTTGCACTTAAATAATTTTCTGCAACTTTGAAAATTAGTGATTTTCCGACGGCAAATATAGTTTTTTCGGGTTTGAATTCGGAAAAGTTGCAATTTTTTTGTACAGTTCGCTATATTTTTGCTTATATTTCCCGAACCAATTGTCCGATCGTAATGACTAAAAGTTAGGCTTGTAGTCAATGAAATTCCGTATCATTTCCAGGCTAGTTTTATTTATTTTTCCAACGGGAAATACACTTTTTTCGTGTTTGAATTCGGAAAAGTTGCAATTTTTTTGTACAGTTCTGTACATTTTGCTAATATTTTCCGAACCAATTGTCCGATCGAAATTATGAAAAGTTAGGCTTGTAGGCAATAAAATTCCGTATCATTTCCAGGCTAGTTTTATTTAATTTTCCAACGGGAAATATACTTTTTTCGGGTTTGAATTCGGAAAAGTTGCAATTTTTTTGTCCAGTTCTGTACATTTTTGCTAATATTTTCCGAACCAATTGTCCGATCGTAATTATGAAAAGTTAGGCTTGTAGGCAATGAAATTCCGTATCAT